>VZTO01023328.1:59437-85635 GCA_013400615.1 Syrrhaptes paradoxus | reverse complement strand
TTTTATTTTCTGTGTGTTTTCATAAGCCTTCATAAAAAAGAAACAGTCTTTTTGTTTTACTTGATATTTATACTCTCTACTTATTCACTGCTATCCCTGAAGATTATTAAGGATACTTTCTTTTCCAGACTAGTGAAGATATTAGAGAAAATACAGAACTCTACACTATAGAAAAAATACTGTAATAGGACAACCTGTCCTCTTCATACTTTTACTACCTTGTGTTTAGTTGGCTAATTCTTCCTCTCCCTGTAAGCCATTCCTATCAAAACTATTTAAATAATTCTTGTAGAATTACATTTATCTTCCTAATATATGCTAGTTGTAAGTCTGGGACTACTACTTAGTTCAACTCTTCTCTTGAGGTTATACTATGTTGCAGCATTTTTCCATTTTACTATAACATCAAATTAGACTTTAATGTTAAGTATTGCAGTTACGGCATGACATTTACACAGTCACCTTTTCCCTCACTTTCTACATTTTCTATTGAGTTGTTAAATGTAATTGACAATAACATTTGAAAATTCACACCTACAAATTAAACTTCTCTTTTTATTTAAGGNCTGGTTTGGACGCAATGCTCTACAAACATGAGGACAAGGCTACATTCAAAGTTGCACCTCGCTTAATGAGCCCTCCTGGAACGGAGGCACACAGTATGAAACCAGCTGAATGGATATGAGCCAGCCTAGGGGAAAAAAGACTACCTGCGCTCACTGCACAGAGGGGTGCTTCTTTATCTCCATGCCTTCACTTTTAACAGGCCTCGCCAGTATCCAAACCCCCATTATTGCAACAGGAGAAAGTTCACTGATACTGAACTGGTGATAAAATTAAGTAAATTAACCATGCAATGCTAATAATTTTCCCCTTCCCCCGTTCTCTGTGTCTTATTATCCCATTTCTTCTTATAGGAAAACCACCAGAAGAATATGTACTTGATTCAGTACGTACTTCATCACTGCACCGGGAGTCTTAGGTCAAGTTCTCCGATATGTAGTTGAATGGACTTTATCTGCCCTGGGAATGCCACTGTCAGAAACATAACAGTGGGCTGTCATTTACTGTAATGCTGCCAACTGGGTAAGTTCTAAGAGATAAGAAGTACTTCTTTCCAGCCCCATTCCTCTGATCCTAAATCTAAGGAAAAAAATGTCCTAATATAATGAAATAAGAGTAGATGGAATTAAATAAAATAATGTTTTGTGAACACTTACAGTCCATAAATCTGTGGAGCAATTTCCAGCCGGTTCAGATGCATGTACAGCTCAATATCATGTTTCTTCAGCAGATGATCCTGAATTTGGTTTACCTTCGCTACAATAGCAATAGATGGGCCTAAGTCCTGTGGCCTTGCAAATGGCATAGGTGTAATCATCACATCCTTCTCCTGCAGGCACAGAAAACAGGGGAAAAAATCCCAAACCAAGCCATGAAGCCTTACTGTGTAAAGTGATTGTCTACAAGAGATTTGTTGTGATCATAGGCTTCCAAATAAACACAAAAACTTGTTCCTTTTCCAGCAAAAGAGGAACCTCAAATATCCACTTCTGTGGAAGGCATTGTGGGATTCCCCTTCCCAGGAGTGACAAAGTTCATCTCCTCATTCTTCATGTCAATTTTTATGTGCGTGCTTTACTTTTCATGCTCTGTCAAAGTGTTGACAGCTTTATCTTACCTCCTTCATTACCAGCAGTCCAAGTCAGTCCAGAGCAAAGCAGACGAATGGTAACCCAGCTGAGAATACATGCCCACAGAGGACAATAAATTGCACACCAAACAGGAAATAACTTATTTTTTAATAACGCTTTCTAAACAGGCTTCCCTTGCTCAGAAAATCTGGTGGCTGTACCTCAAAATTTATACAACTTTGATGAAGTATCAGAAAACTTTTTTTTTTATTTTAAAAGAAATAGAGCAGTGAGATGAACCTGGAGGTCAGGAGGTGGACCTACGGGTTGTTCAAACTTTGTAATGATCTAGAACATGACTCACACCAAGTGAAAAAAAGAGAAAGAAAACTACTGGAGTATTAGCATCCTTAAACCTGACGCACCTTTAAATATGTTCTTGCAAAAGAGACAGAATGCTAGAAAGAAATGCAGCAAGTGATGAACCCCACTGAATAGGAAACATGCAAAAAGGAGAATGAGAAAAAAAAGTCAAACCTACAAAATGAAAGATTGGTGAAAGGGAAATGGAGAATTAAGCTGTCAGGAACAATGTTAAAGTTATAAAAGAGGGAAAACTGAAACAGTAAGAAGAAAAGATTTTGCAATGACTTTGTTGGAATCTGTCATTATGGCTCTTTGACCTGAAAGCTTCACTTTTAAAAATAGTTATTGTTTTTCTACCCTTTTGCTTGGTATATTGATAGAGAAGCATTATCAAGGTCAAAGGGTTGATAATCTTAGAAGACGTCATTACAGCTTGAACTGTTGAAAGACTAATTCACTTGGTTCAATACAGTGAAAATCACATTATTTTTAACATTCAATAATGAAGAAAGGTTTTTTTTGTTGTATGAACTATCCCCAAGGTTGTTTCCTATGGTTATAGTCCTTCTTCCACCCCATTCTCTCTGTATCAGCATTTCAAGAGGAAGGGAGTACCCATATTTCACAATCCTTTACAACATGGTTTAACGTGCAAGTGGGCAGTGAACATTTAATAATTTCTCCCAAAAAAGCCTGTTTTTCATGTTGATTTCCTTTGCTTGAGATATTTTTTTCCATTTTATCCTATTTTAATACTGCAGAATATAAGGTATGATGCCTAACAGTGATTTCAGGTAAAATGCTTATATTTAAGGATCTGATTGATTACAAATTGTATCTTAAAATCTGCTTAATTGTTGCTTGGATATGGCAGTTATAGCAAAGGCACTGATCCGTCTATTACAGTGCAGTGGCTTTGCCATGCTGTTGTAATACCAAGACATATTCATTTAAGATGCTCTAGCAAATTGCTTGACAAAAGCTCCCTCAGACGGTCAAATAAAGCTCACTGAAATGGCATCCTTTCACTCAAAACCTTACCAAACATATTAGCATCTGATAGGAGCTAACAAGAATTGTTGCTACTTACTTAAATGCTACAGATCTTCACAGCTGCAGGCACATTGAGAAAGGATGTTTCTCCTACCTTCTTTTAAGTAATTCTATTAACTTCTCTATTACCAAATCGGGCAGCCTTCTTTTTACCCTGATTTTTATTTCTTCATTGTATGGCTATTTCCTATTCCTGTTTCAGAACCATTTAATTATTTTCTTGGTCACATGCTAGAATGCAAAATACTGAAAAAGGGTCTCCACTAATCTTCCAATCTATACAGAATAATACTCTTAAAGTATGATAACATCGCCTTAATGTTAAATGCCAGTCTATAGTAATTTTTTGCATAAACATACCAATTTATCTTTGAAACAAATCATAAAAGTCTGTAACTGTATGTATTCATAGACTGTGCATGTTCCAGGTGTTGGCACATTTTTGGGCTCTGAACTTTATTCTGGTTTATTCAAGTTGAGTTTAACTTCAGCTTGACCGCTGCATATACTCATAACTCTGATGACTCAAAAGATCTGCATTTTTAAGCTTTTCTTGATTCTCATACATAGATTCTTGTACAGAAATCTCAACATTAGAATCTTTCTACTTAGCTGTACTTGCAATATGAGAAGACCAGCTAGTTACTGAGATCAGCCTTTATGTCATTAGTTGTCTGGGGGTTTAAAACCATCTTTACAAAATTAGAAGACAGACTCATAAACACTGGCTCAAGTGTCAAAAGATTCTGAATATCAAAACTAATGCACGCTTGCTCTTACAGAGGAATGACAAAAACTGAGTTATTTGTCAGTTGCAGCATTTGTGCACCTTGGCATAATGCAGCACTGACACATTGCTGACTGACTGACTGACTATCAACATGGCTAAGTGCATCAAATAATACATGCTGGCTTGCCATTTTTAAAAGCATGAGGTAAGTAAATTGTATCCATCAAAATGCAGTTCATCAGGATCTCAGAAATCAACCCCAAGAACAGAAATCTTCAAAGCATGACAGAATCTGTGGGGACAGCAGTTGCAATCAATAATCAATGCCTTGACTGTTCATGCCTCCTCATTTGGTGCACTCCACCAAGAAGCTCACTGGATGACTAGAGCACATATGATGTCTGTTGTCTCCTCTCACACAATTTGGTTGAGAAAATGACAATACATTTAGTCAGTTGAAATGGCTCCAAAAAATTACATTAGCTGGTGTGAAAGAAACAGCCCAAACAGAAAGGTGCTCAAATAAACTAATACAACCAAGCCGCCAAAATGTTTAACTAGAATCACTCGCAGCACTCGCATCACCTGTGCCTAAAGCACAGAAGGCAAGTGGACAACATTATACAGTGCCCTGCCCGTACTCACTATATATTAAGTTACCTCATGAGACAAAACATCTGTTTTCTTTTTGTGAGCTTCAAGGTCTTGGAAAACATTTGAGTGCATAGGTTTAGCAATCTATTGCTAACACGAAATGTAAATAATCAATCCCAAAGGGATGCAGTTCCCAATAAAAAGACAAAAAGAGGGACAGCTCTTAGATTTGCTATCTGGTTTACAGGAGAGCACCAGGTTCACCTCTTAGAACAGTTTAAATATCAATATCAGTGAAATGCATCTGAAAAATTCAGATCAAGTATTAGGAAAAGAGTCACCAAAACCTGCCACAAAACATTACCCACCACAACACAAACCGGAATGGCTGGCAGTCAATACTAATACAATTTATATATTCATACATTTAGCAAACAAATGCTACAGCAGTAAAGAAAGGCTAGGACACAGTACGAGTATAAACTGTGGACAGATTTCTCTCATTAACCACTATGGAATGGAGTAGCTGGTGAAGCTCCTCTAATGGCAATTGGGAGTAATGGAACCAACTGTTAGAGGCTATAAAATGTAACATGTCTCTGAGAGCACATGCTTTCATTGCTTCCTTTGTGAAGATTCAGACTTTATTATGTAGCTAACCCTCAAAGTCATGATTGTAGAAGGCATATGTACAAGAAAGGATTATTAAAGATTATACATGTTTGCAAAGAACAAGAACAAACAACTAGATATTAATCCATGCACTTTGCATTGTTAATTTTTTATGCCACGAAAGGGCTGGAAAGGGCAATGTAAACTTTCACCTTCTACCCAAGCACTGCAAATCTGTAAGCAGACCTAGTTATTTCTCAGAATAGAAATTCAACCTCAGACTTTACCACCTCTGTCACAGAACTTGGAACAAATACGTTTGAATACACTGAATTCTGAAAAGCTACACTCAGAGAAACATATCTCACAGCTTTGTTGTTGGAATAAAAGTGACTATGTAATAAGTTAATAAAATTTGTATCTCATATGCTTTATTCTTATACTGAGAATTATGTAAAAACCCAAAGCCAAATTGTAATTTATTACTGTTGATAGCTTAGGCCAAGATGCCAATGCTCCATGTCTAATAAAATATATACAAAGATACACTTAAATATTTAAAGAGAATATAAGCTTTTATGGGAGTCTTGGATGAACATCTTTTTCTTCAACAGAAAAGCCAAACCATCTCTCAGACTAGTACCTCCTAATTACAGTTTGCAAATACAGGTTTTGGTGCACACATATGGGCATCCAAAACCAACCAAATTAAATAAATTCTTAATTTTTTTTTTTAATTCTAGAAACTCACCCCATGGTCTAGGTGAAAATGTGAACCAAGTTGGAACTGAGTTTGAAGGGCAATTCTTTTAGGATATAATACACTGAAAGTCTTGGCAATATCTGTAATATGGCTATGTTTTGTTAGAGCCTTCTACAGACACTCCATCAAATAATTTTTCAGAATTTAAAAAAAAGAGAGAATGTACACAGGGAAAGAGGCAGGCAAAAAGTAATCAAAGGATATCTTGAGCAATTGACTGAGGGAACTGTCCCCATGCCATGCATGAAAAATGGTTACAGGCAAGGACTAGATGGTCCCTAGAAGGTCCCTGCAAAGAAGAGTTCTCTAGAGCTAAACTCAGGACACAGGAAAAGCTTTTTTATGAAAAGAAGCAACATACTAAATAGAGTGCTGTCTGCATAGCTGCACAGGAGAGCTGAGGGCACAGAAATTCCCTCTGTTTGAATACCCTGAGGTCAAGAATTAAAAAAAAAAGTAAGGAAATGGAGTGATTAAGTCAAGGAAAGATGGNTCAGCCACTCCTCCCAGTTTCGTATCATGAGTCCATGAGTAAAGTTTTGGTTTCATGGTAAATTGTTTATACTGTAAACTGTTAAAAACAATTCAAGCCTCAATAGGTGAAACACTGCCTATATGCATTTATTTAACATAACATTTGCACAGGTTTTGGGCACACAGATGTGCATATGACAGACATTCTTTCGAATGCTACACAAGAACAACACTCATACATCGGAGAATCTGTGTTTGCACATTTGGCTGTTGACTACTAACTGAACTTTCAACAGACAGGAACTCTCACCTCAAAGACTTTCCGCACATGCTTATGAACAAATTCTGAAGAACCTCTAAAAAAATGTAAACTCAGTTGAGCCTGCTTTAACCAAGTTGTTTAAGAGAAAATGCCTTATTAGCTTCAAATTACTTCAATCATATTAAAAAATGTATTTGCTTAAAAATACAATAAATACATTTTAGAGCAATATTTACCTTCTGACTGTCATGTTCAAAAGTTGAAAACCAATGTTCTGCAGTTTTCATAAGACATGTGAACATTGCACTGAGGGAGAAAAATCCAGAAACTTGGAGTTAAATAATGTATTACAAATAAGAGCAAATTAAATGTAAAGGAAGTTGTTAAAACTTACTAGGCATCATGTTCCAGATATTCAGGATTCAAAAGAACTTTCATTTCCTCACTGAAAAAGGCAACAGTGAACAATCCAAATGTGAATGTTTA
This sequence comes from Syrrhaptes paradoxus, assembly GCA_013400615.1. Classification (NCBI taxonomy): domain Eukaryota; kingdom Metazoa; phylum Chordata; class Aves; order Pterocliformes; family Pteroclidae; genus Syrrhaptes; species Syrrhaptes paradoxus. The sequence continues at coordinate 78,661 of VZTO01023328.1, read as the reverse complement.
TTTTTGGTCAACGTTCTGCATGTACTATTATGTATTTATAAGCCAACTTTCATATAAAGTGCAAATGAGAAAACTATCCTTTTTAATTAAAAAGAGCAACTCCATTGAACAAATGAAGTCTTTCCTTTTTATAAAGATCAAAACCAAATTAGCTGCCTTGTCTGCACTACAATGAAGTAACCATCTAATTATTCCAAATAACAAATTACTGAATGTCACAATGTATTATTTGAATATGCTTGATCTAGAATAATTGATTGTTGCACAATCTATCACTGTTTGTCCCAAACAAAAAAAAAAGTATGGTTACTGGTCAAATATGCAGTATCAAAACATTAATTTATTTTGTTTTAATAGCCTGTATTTTTATTGTACTTTAACAGCAATTAATCAGTGACAGCACCTCTTTTCCATCTACTTTGCTGCTTAGCTCTGCTTTTTCAGTGGGGATGGAACAGAATGCTGTGCATAACACATGGTTATTTTAAGTTACTTAGCACTGAAGAGCATCTTCTAGGTAATTTCAGGATATCTAAGGAGGACAGATATTGCATAAAAACACACACTTGTAAATAATCTCCATCTTTATGCTTAACTGGCTCTGCACCATCAGGTTGAGGGGTGCTAACAGAGGTTATGTTATATAGTACACATTATTAAATTGGCTTTTATTCACTGCTGGGCTCCAAAAGAGAGTGCAAAAAGACAAATGAAAATAAATGACCAAACTATCACAAGTGATACAAGAAGTCAACTAGGTTTTTTTGTTTGTTGTTTGTTTTTAAAAGCTTATAGGGTGAGAAAAAAAGCACCTGAATTTGGTTGACAGCCAGTCGTGTGTGATGTAGTATTTTATATACACATGTATGATTACATGCACACACACAGACACATACACAGAGTTTGAGTGAAATGGAGAATCAATAGCTAAACTTAATGTTACGACTAAGTCAAAGGATAGTCAGATAACACTGCAGGTGATGAAAGAAATATCAGTCACAACCCTTTGTCTCTACTGATTTTTTTCTCTTTTAAGATATGAGGAAAGAGAGTTGGCAATACGTCCATTCAGTGACTGTAGTTCTCTAAACTGCCTCCTCTCTGCAATGACAAAACCAAAACCATTTCTGGCAATAAGAATGAGGTGAAATGGTAGGTAGGTACATAAGCTTTTCGACTGAGTTTTTTTTTTTTTTTGTGAGCTAATACCTATGAAGGGGCCAGTGTCTACACTTTTAATCCCTCTTTCAGAAGCTGCAGTAGGGAAGATGAAATAAGGACATTCCCATCAAAGCACAAAAATGCAACAATTTCTGATATCAGTTTATCAATTATAAACAAAGAATTAGGGAATACATATTTACAAGTTCTAGTGTAGATGATTTATTTTTTTAAGAAAGCAGTTTTTTTTAATACTATATAAATAAAACACAATGCTTGCCTTGGTTGTGCAGCTTCACTGGCATGTGAAAAAGCTTGGTGGTCACAATGCAGGATAAAGACAATGGGAGCTAAAAGTTCATGCATACCCTAAACATAAAAAGAAGTAAAAGTATAGTAAGATTTTCCAGTCATATAATAGCTCTTAATGCATAGCAACTAGCAATATTAGGTGCAGTCTAGCTAAAAGCATGAACATTTACATTCTTAACAATGGTTTCATAATCAATGGCTTTTATCTTAAATTGTGATTAAATTCAAGTGTTTATTCTTCTACAACATACAGAAGCAAGTTATTCTCCCTTTTTTCTAATACAACAGCCAACAAATTGGCAATGGCAGGCAACCCTGCACCTGGCAGTTTACTCCAAGATCTATGTTCACAAATATGAATTTTATTTATGATAATTACATTCATGATCCACAGCACAAAGATCTGCAATAGGGAAAAATTACAAAATTTAAAATTATTTTTTCTTTGAGAATGTCCCAAAACCATAGATAAAGAATAACAGTAGCCTTCAGAGGAGACAAGTGCAGCTATTTCAGAAATAAGAAAATGAAACTTCTATTCCTATGGACATGAGAAGTAAAATGAGTTTTTTTTCTTTTTTTTTTTTTAAGTTGTTATGTCATTATTAAAAATAAACTCATTATAACACAATGCATAGGAGACCAGGCAGTGTTCTATTGCAATTAGTTATATATGCAATCTATATTAAGACTGAGAAAAAATACAGAAACATACAAAAATGAGAACAGAAAAAACTGGTGGACAGACAATGACTTGGACAAGCATTAGAAGCATGGTTAGGCCACCCAGACCAGCTATCAGTGCTTTTTCCTGGAGCTCACCAGGAACTAAAAAGGAGTCTTGATTTGCCTTGATTCACCTGGGGCTTGTCAAATTGTTATTAGGAGCAGAAGCAATTGCTTCAGGAAACAAACAATCCAGTTGGCAAGCAGCAATGCACTGGCACGTAAAACTATAGCCTGCAGAATGAAACCTCATCTTCAGCAGATATTCAGCCCCTTCCCTCAGATTAGATCAAGGAAAAGGAGGATTTAGGGCACCTTAACTGAGGAATTTGGTTATGTCAGGGGACTTGGGCTCCCAGTGTTGGAACTGTGCAAGCTACAGGTTGTGGTAGGAGTCAGCCATTCAAAAGCAGTAAGGGGAGCCCTTCGGTGATGGAAGGGACATGGGATGAAGGGTTAGATCTGTCTGGCTGCCTCTGGACATGGGGATCACTCCAAGGGGAGGCAACTCCTGACTTCATCCTGAAAACACCAACTACAGCCAGGGCTAGGCGCCAGGTGCCCAGGCTAGCCCTGCTGGGTCTCACTGTCCTGGTTTCAGCTGAGGCAGAGTTAACTTTCTTCATAGTACCTAGGAAGAGGCTATGTTTTGGATTTGTGCTGAGGAGAAGGCTGATAACAGGGTCTCACTCTGGGTGGAGTTCTTGTTTGGCTGTAGGAGGAAGAGTGTGCTGCCAGCAGTGCTCCAGTTCAAAGGTGCAACTGCTTCACCAAGTGGAGTCTCAGTGCCAACTCCAGGTGCCTGCTCTGGGCAGACAGGGGTGCCAGGAAGACCTTTTTGTCTATCCTGTTGGCAGAAAGAGCGTTGGGGCTGGCCCATCAAGCTCACAGGCATTTCAGGCTGCTGCTGGGAGTCAGATGATGGGTCACCAGACAGGAGCTGTTGTACTTATATGCTTGCAATTCCAAGCTAGGAAGCCTCTCCACTTGCTTTTCCAGCCCTTTCAGTGATGGACAGATGTAAGCAATGAAAGATTAGATGCTTGTGCAGCTACCCTGCTGCTTTTCTGGTGTATCACTTCATATTCCACATAGCATTTGAGAAGTATTCAGTATCAGTGAGTTAGCTTATCAGCTTCACACATATCAAACAGATCCATTAACTACTGCACTTTTATTGGAAATAATGGGTATTTTCCTTACATGGTCCAAACTGAGCAGAGAGGTAAATGCGGAAGCCCTCTCTAGATCATTATCTACTTTGAGTGTGCTTGGATGTATGTTAGTGAATCTCATCTACTTGTAAGAGTAAATTCTAAAACCTAGCAGTGTTGAAGGAAAAAAAGAGGTTTGGAAATTTCTCTATGTCCTATCAACCAAAATCCTAGGAAATTTAATGTTAATTTCTTCAGGACTGAGATGACTGTTATAGCCTCAATTGTAGGGTTGCAGCAATAGCAGTCAGTTGACTGGCCAAAGCTAAAGACAGCAAAACTACTGAAATTTTTTCTTTCTGAACCTTTAGGGACTACTTTGAAAGATGAGGGCAAAACAGAAGCTCAATTAGGAAAAAAGCATTAAATCCAATGTAGCCACTTGATTTCAGGAGCTGATGTAAAATTCCCAAACACAACAGTATGTGTTAGATTACAAATTTAAATTTCTGAAAGTCTTATGGTCATACCAAGAGGGAAAGGAATAGGAAAGAGAGGGAGATAGGTCCAGGATTAGACAATAAAATAAGTGTCAAAAATATTCAAATAAACTGTAGATAAGCTGGGTTGTACTTTCATACATACTCACAGCCTTCAGTTAATTAACAGCTCCATGTCTAATCTTTTATTCGCCCTGATATACTAACATGAAATAAGAGAAATGGAAATGCCAAAAAACTCGACTATCTAATAAAACTACGACCTAAGCTGTAAACATATAAGCTGAAGAAAAAGAAAGAGGACATAAAATAAGAATTAGTTATAAAAGATAAAAGCACATCATGCATTCTTCCAACATAATAATATATCAAATTCATAAAAAGGTAGAATCAAAATGTGGTTGCCCACACACAACAAAAACAAAACAGGTGATGAAGTATCAGGATTTCAAAAAGATACCTCTGATCTTTCAGTTACAAGAGTACTTCAAATGTTTAGAGATTTTTAGCTTGGCAAGAAAAGCCACCAGTGTAATATACATACACATATTTTTTCAATGCTGCAGTTTACTGAAACTCTTTAGTGTTAATAAATAAGTTGACAGAGCTCAGATAATTTTATGACACTTCCCAGCTACAACAAAATATTGATTTCATAATACAGTCTATGGTTTAGAAAGAAAACCAGAAACAGCATTTCTACAATGAAAAGTGAATCAATGCATTTCAAAATTGTATTGACTTCTCTAAGGGCAATCACATCATGAGCAAACAATAGTTAGCCTCATGATTTAGCTTAATTGTCACAGTGTAACAAGGACCAGAATTTTGGCACTAGTCTTCCAGAAGAATGCTAAGAGTAATTTTTACATGTTCTTAAGTACCATATACCATTCTCTTTAGATTTTATATTTACGTCTGCTATTTAAAAATTCAACAACCCCAGTGAGGATTCTGTCTTTAAAATCTGTCATGCAGCTTCACAACATTCTACTCCATTTGACTAGGGACAGAAGTATCTTTTTGCTCATCAAATAAAATGTTCCTTCACGCTGGTCAAAAAAACCACAAACCCTACTACAAAGACAACTTTCATGCATATATGCATATTAAACAAACACTATTGATTGCTTCTGCTAAGACTATATGCTGATGCTATGTAATAGTTTAAATAAAATGTTGTAAACTTCAGACACACTTTATTTATATTTATAAGGAAGTAAATTGTCACAGAACTAGAACTTTTTCCAAATATTTTGAAAGAGAAACATCAGGTCCTGTACAAATGTTGACAGACAAGTATAAGTTTCCATTTACTGGCTAAGTGTTATATTTGTTATAAGAAATATAGCTCTTGTATGTGGTCAGTAATTCTTATAGAGACCAACAGGACCAGTCCCATGATGGACACTGAATATGAAGATAAACTTCTTATTTTGGGCTTTGTATTCAGGTCACTGTGCAGAGAGCAGCTTGGAGGTGATCTGTTATTGATGTATTAATGTTAACCTTCATTATTTTCAAGAAAATATGGCAGTCTTTGATGGAAATTATTATGGGAAGTGTGGCTTGAATCAATGGTAAAAACAGAACCAATAAAAATAGGAAGACAGGAAGATTGACTGCAACATAGGTATTTGCTAAAAGGGAAAAAATATATCCTGTCACCACCATGAACCCTATTTCCTATTAGCTAATTCAGAGAAGGGTACAAGGAAATGTCATCCAAAAAGAGAAGAACATGAGGGCAAAAAAGTAGGATTGTTACTAATAAGCTTACAGGAACATTAATTTAAAAATAAACTAACAAACCAACCCACCCTTCTAAAATGAGGTAAGAGAAAAGAAAAGCTCCTAATAAAAGTGACACATGTCCACACGAAGAGAGGAAAACCACAATCATTTGCTATTTTGTGGACTTGGCACACCACCAAGAGTCTTGGGTGAAATACTGAACACACTTCAGAAAGATTAAATTAACATTGTTTCATGATCCAAATTCATTTCATTTTCTGCACTTCGCCTCTCCCCTTAGTCCTGTGGCAACCCCTTCCTGGAGTTACTACACTACTGATGAAACACCAGTTGAAAACAGAGGTAAATAAGTTTTCTTTGTCAACAGCCTGTAGGCTCACAAAATTGAACCTGTTCTTTTATCTGCCTATGTTCATTTAGCCCACCAAGCAGTCTTTATTAAAGCGGAGGCATCAGGCAGTCAAAGTTCATTAATACCATTTATATAATCTCTGCAGATTCAATTAACTCAGCAAGACATTCTACTACATGATAACAGTCTCATTAATTCAATAAAATCCCATAACTATTAACAATATGGTCTATGTTAAACGGGGTGTCACCTAGTAGAAAATAATAGCTTTAACAGCTTGTGATGAAACTCAGGGCTTTGCTTTTTTTTTTAATTTGATCTGGCTAAATATTCCATCCTTATGTAGATAGGTATTATTTCTTGGTAAGGAATCAAGAGGATTTTAAATATGAGCAGAGGGTAATTAAGTCCTTTTAAGTCATATCAAGGACTAAAATAATACTTCTTTTTCAATAAATGATAGACTAAATTAGCTGGAATGTGTTTTCCCATTTTCCCACCATGAGTACTCTGGCCTGTATTGACTAGAAAGGGGAGGCTCAATATTGCTAGTGTTTTTTCTAGCAGTGCCCTTCAAAATACAGCTCACAAATCTCATTTTTTCTTGTTCCCATGCAAGACTATTTCTTGCTCACAGTCTGTCAAACATGAGAAATAACCAGGTGCCAGAGATTTCCTATGTTTGATAACTATATATTCGATTTTTGATATAATCTGTAAGACAGTTCTTGAGCAGTAACCATTCCTTCAACTCATGTGTTATTTTTTTCATGAACCACTGATTTCCTATCTTGAGGACAGAGTGGTCACAGACCATGCCTAAAAGCACACAGTGTCTTATAAAAATCTTCACATTTACTGAACCTTTGTATTTTTGTCATGAAAAATTTTCTACCTAAAGCTTGCTGATCTACAGTTTGTCCATGTACACAGTATTCCTCAGTTTGTCAATCCCTACTTGCCCTACAGCTCGAAGAAACAAATACAAACATACTTACGTCAATATCTCTGCATATTTGTCTTGCTATACTAATTTACTATCAAGCTTATACTCACTTCAAAACCTTCAGAACAAATGTTAAATTAATTTAGCCTGCATCCCACATGGATGCATAGTTAGTGAAACTTTAAGGCTTTCTTCACCATTTTATCAAAAAATGGTTTGAGCAGGCTGTCCTGGTAACACTGTAAAAGTGGTATTTGTAGCACCCTTAACCTTCAGCCAAGAGGCAGTTGTCAGCTGCTTTGTATTTGTATGCTGCAGGGTTAGATAAAGGATGTGTTCACTGCCGTACAGCACAGCTTCAGTGCTTTGAGGAAGAACTCAAGATATTATATAAAACTTAAAATAGTAACTTTGCTTACATTTCAGAAGTCACTATTTATGCTTTTTGTTTATTCAGTACCATTTTTAATCCCACCGCAAACTTTCTTTCTTTACCTAAGGACAGAAAATTTTTCTTATTCGTTCTTTTCTTTTTCTTTCTTAACCAACACCAAAGAAAAATATGTTTACTAAGAAATTTGAAGTTATACAACTGAGCAACCTTAAAGAAAACAATTTGAGGGACTGTCTTATGAGGAAAAAGCGTATGTTATTCAATGAGCTCTTTTTCTGACAAGCAGCTCTTTGATTACTTTAGCATTATGATACAACTTTGGGTACAACAGAACTACATTATTGTCAAACCGTATAGAAAATGTTGCATCAATGAATGCCACCTGTACAGTATTTGCATTACCTGTTTATAAAGCAACTGCTCATTTTCTCTGGCGTAGCAGAACAGAACATCTGTAAGAATTTTCCTCACATTCTCTTGTTGGAAATACTGCATTTCAGGAAAGCTGAAAATTAAGACATACAGCGAAAGTAAACAATATAGCTCATAGAATCTCAGTCACTGGTCTACAGTTTCAGGTAAGACAGCCACCTCCCTCGTCTGCTTTCCCCCTGCTCTGTGAATTGTGGGGGCTGCTAGAGTAAGAATACTTCTAAAGTCTTGTTATTTTTGTTTTGCGACTAAAATTCTGAGCAATGTTCCTTAATATACATCAGTCCATTACACAGATGTGATGATATCAACAGTTATATTTAATGAAGTAATCCCTTTTAATATTATAAAAACTAAAGATCTGCAAGAATGAAATACAATGGCAGATTGTTTTAATCGTCAACTTCTTACAAACAGCCAATCCACTGAAAATGAATGACTTGGAGAATCTAATCCAAATAAAACAATGTACTAGATGAGTATGTTCCCATCTGCCTAAAGAATCAAGTTCCTTTGCTCCTTCATGTCATGAAAACAAGCCGAGCTGAAGCAGAATGAAAGGAGACAGAATGAGAAGCAATGGCTGAAACAAAGATCTACCCTATCCCTCCTGCACACAGACTCTTACCGCTAAACCTAGCAGCCTAGAAGATCATTCTGGTCCCAGGTGGTGCAGCATGCCAATAGTAACTTAACTCCAAGACCGTGCTCCACTGATGGTCAGTCCTGCACCAATGAATCCAAAACTTGCTAGGAATGCTTAGAAAAGGAGTGAGACCAAAAAAAACCAAGCAGACTCTTCTCCCATCAAAAACCCAAGTCTGTTCAAACTAAAACTATTGTGAACAATCTGTTGATTAATTTGATTCAGGTACTGGAAAAATAAGCATTGAAGATCAAATCTCCACAGACAAAAAACATTCTTTATATTACATGCTCCCATTTTTTAAAAATCCAGCTGTACCTGGATCATCATTCTGCCCTGCAATTTTATGAATAGTGCTTAGCCCTGCTCTTCATTTTTCTCAAGATAAAAGTTGGGCAAAGGAAGAGTACAAGACCTACAATATATTAAGGAAGTCTGTAAAATTTCCAGTTCTAAACTGGAATAAAATGGAAGAAAGCAGAATATGTCAGAAGAAGCATATACATAAGGGTTCAACATTCCAAGAACATTTGAAATATGATTAGCATTTTAATGACAGGATCAATAAAATATCTCACAACTGATAGGAGAACCAATATCCTAAGATCCTATATGCTGTTGATGCCCCATCCCTGGAGGCATTCAAGACCAGGCTGGATGGGGCCCTGGGCAGCCTGCTCTAGTGGTTGGCAACCCTGCCCACAGCAGGGGGGTTGAAACTAGATGATCTTTAAGGTCCTTTTCAACCCAGGCTGTTCTATGATTCTGTGATCCTATGATATGGCATCTTTTGTGATGCAACATAATCAGGCATTTCACTGTCTTTAGTATCTGTCTCAAATAAACTTTAAAATTATGAAATCATTTGATACTCTGGCAGGGCCAATGTCCCCTAAGTGAAATAAAATGAAGTGAAACTAGTGTGAAAATAAGGGAAAAAAGCTTCAGTGAAAATCCTGTTATCTGTGTATAATCCAGGAAAATGTAAATATTTACAACCTGTAATTATTCTGAAGCAACTCTCACCTGTGCATCCTGCCCCTTGACTGTTGGAAGTAGGAAATAAAGTGCTTATGCAGGATGCACTTTAATGAATAAGTGCATAAATATAGGTGTTTCCATGCTTACTGGAGAAGCAACTAGGTGGCAAAAAATATTTCCTAAAGCAACCACCCCATCCACATCCAGCTACGTAGAGCAATAACAAACAAATAAAAGAAACCTGGATGGTATTATACTAAAAAGAAAGGAAAAAGTAAAGTTGGACAAAGAAAAACAGAAGAATTCTTAAAAAGACAACAAGGGTAGGCCTTAGGCTAGTTTGCTGAAGTAAATGCTATAGTATTGTCAGTTTTCAAAATAAAATGGATTGCAGGTAAGTTTTCTACAAGTAAATTCTGTTTTCCTCCTTCCCAAGTCTGAGCTACAATGCTAAACTTTAGACTAGTTCTATTACGACTGTTGTAAAGCCTGTCATTGAGAAACAATACAGAGAATTATAATAAATAATGTTAATAAATACTGTGGTCATCTGACAGAGGTGATGACAGGTAAGCACAGAAACACAACTAATTAAAGCTAGCAAGGTGCTTTAAAATCCTTCGATGAAGGACCTGAATCAAGAGCCAAAGCAGAGAAGACATGGTGGCTTAAATGCAGCAATGCTGAAGTCCTGAGAAAGGCTTTGGGATGAGCGGTGTAACATTTTCCTGGCACCTGGTGGGGGTTCCAACATTTGGAACCTTGTATGTACTTGTACTAATCGTATTACTGTAAAGGAAGGACACAGCTGAGACCAAAAGTGCATTACAGCAGATGGCAATCGACATAATTTAGGGGTTTGAAGAGATTATTTCTGAAGGACTGTTATTCAGGCCTGCCCTAGGAAGTTTAGGAAGAGAAGACTAACAAAGAAAACTCAAAAATACACAGAGATATCTGTGAGGATCTTGTAATACCAGAGATTGTGACAGAAAAGATAATAACGAATTCAGAAATAAGCTGACTGAAGTATTAATTATAGTAAATGTAAATACAAGAGGTCATGAGGGAATGATCAGTTCAGGATGGATTTTTACAGAGAATGTCATTTTATGATTAAAGCATTGTTTTAGAAATACAGTATGTCAAATGAGGCAAGGTAAGAACACTTTTAATGAATACTAGAATACTACATTTAATTACTTTTCAGAGGAAGATTGCATAAGGACATGGGAATTTGCCAGACTGTTTTACCACAGCTGATACAATTAAACAACGGTGCATTCAAATCCCTGCTTTCTGAAAGTGAAGACCAGTGTGAATTACTTTTCATTTTTTAAAACATACCTTCAACCCATTAAGGGGCCCCAACACCAGTGGCAAGCAAACCTTGACACAGAAGAAACACAGACTAACAATCAAATAAAAGGATGCACAAATACTTTATAAAACAAATTTGGTGGCAAATAGAAACCCACAGCCGTAGAGTGACTATCTTTCCTTTCATTAACAGATTCCATCTCCTGCCAGGGCCGAACCATGTTACTCAATGGGAATATGGTAAGTTACTAAATCAGAAAAAATTGAATATGGTCTTGCAACAGCAAAGGTTTGGTAAAGAATGCCTGACTGTTGCTCACTTTTTTCTTGAAAAGGAATAAATTGGTGGATAAATGTAGCTCTCCCTTCCAGCAGTCCCTCCTCTTACATGGAAACTACATTTTGTCTCATGCGTTCATACTCAATGACAGCTGTTTCTTCCCATCTCTTCTAATGCTTAGGAAGGATGTAGGTCCCTAATGGCTTCTCCACTACCTTTTCTATGGTTTTTTTTGTTGTTCTTTGTTGTTGTTGTTGTTGCTATTTGGGAGATGGAGAGTTTGAAACAGCAGCACCCACCACCACTCATCCTCACACTGCTTCCATTGTCCTAAATTGTGACTGTTATTCTTGAAGCAGAAACCAGGTAGACCAATATATAAAAACACTACACAAAAGAAAATAAATCCACTTGATTAGTCTACTGGGAATACTGCCTAAGTTCTTTGTTTTCTTAAAATACTGGAGAGATGTTGTTCTTAATAAAATCGAGCCATTTACAATCCTGTGTGTACAAGCTGATGCCAGCAAGTCGACTGGTATTTTTATGTGACTGGTAGCTAGATGCTCTTGCATCTGTCAATCTGCTGATTTCCATTTCTGAAGAGTATTTTTAGAAATTCTTCTTTATCACTTACCTTCTTAATCATCACACAATAAATCAGCATTGTTCCTTGGTACATCTTTTGAATGACATTAATGACTTCATTCTTAAGCCTGTTATGAGTTACTATGGTGCTTGTTCATGCACACTTTCCTTTCTTAGAGGAATAATAGAATGCTGTATTATAGTCATAACTTGGTTGGTACTGCTATCTACATTTCAAGTACGGCTTTTTCTTGCATTATAGCAAACCACCCTCACTGTCCTTCCTGCCCTCATTTTTAGAAATTTCTCACTTGAGACAGAAAGAGAGGGTGTTGGGTTCCAGCTCAAAAGCACATGTTTCTAGATAGCTGAAGGAAAACCCATTCTGAACCACTCAACTACCGTAAAAAATAAGTAAGGTGATTACTTAGAAATGTTGATCAGTAACTTAAACAAAATCTTTCCCCACTTCCCCTGTAAATATGGGAAGTTCTTATTATGCAACAGGCAAAAAAATTATAGTTAGACATTATGGGTTGGATTACTCTCAACTGACTTTGGGTGACATCAGTTTAGTCAGGTACAGGGGAACTAGAAGCCCTTCATAATAACTGGAAAAACCCCATACTTCCCTACAACGTGATTCATCAGACCTAAGCTAGACATTTACTTTAGGAAGAGATTATTTATGTCCTGGAATTCTTCAGGTACATAGACTCTAAGGGATGTTCTATAGAACATTATAGATAAGAACATTATAGACTAAATTTTTTACTGCTTTTATAGATGGACTCGGTGTGGTTTGATACTCTCTGTGCAGTTAGCGTCACTCTATACAGCATTATTTACTTGATGCTGTCGGATGATGGAGTACTGAACTTGATGACAAAGAATATAAAAATATTTGATAAATCAGAAACAGAAGCTAGAAGGTAATGATTATGGTAACTGAATATAATACTCAATTATTTTAACCTTTAATAAAAAGCATTGTAAGTTAATGACAAATCTTTAAACTGTAACCCCAGGAATTTATTTAAAGAATGGAAATGAAAAGGAAAACATTAAAGAAAGGGTATTTACATTCCAAAGCCAACGAATGTAGAACTTACTGCTTCTTACACTAGTGATAGTTTACAAACAGATACCTATGTATACACACAGTGCACACTATGTTTTACAATTAGGAAAACAAGTGTATATATAAATGCAGGTAGTTTATCACATAAATTCATGTTACTTTGAGAGATTTTGCACTTTCATTGTTTTACTTATTTTGATATCTACGACATAGACCTTATGCTGCTATTGTTTCAAAAATACATTATTTTGTATAAATACATAAATGGAAATTTCTTTAGGCACTGTTACTGATATCAGTGAATATTACTCGCTCTGCCATATACCAGAGTGAGAGCCTGGACTTTGTGTATAGATATATATTTTAAATAACAGTTTTACATCCAATATAACCTCCATATAACTTCTCATTCTCCAATTACAGTTTAGATATGTATACATTTTAATTTTAGAACATCCTGAACTGTTTCCTTTAACAAACAAAAAATACCATCTGTGAGAATGCACATGAAAGCATACTCAGATTTTAATTATACATCTCATGGCAAAATGCATTCAACAATGGGTCTAGGGATGGACATGTAAAATATTCCAAAACCAGAGAGCAATGATTTCTTCTGCATGACTTTCTTTCTGTAAATGAAAATATGTGAGCTTGGGATTCATAAAATCTATGACTATCATCACTTTTTTTCAAGTTATAAGGAAAAATATTTGCAATACAGTAAAATTTCACATGATAGCAAACCAGTAATTGAACTTAATTACATTTACACACCAGTCAATGCTTCCACTCTGAAAAGAAATGTTTTCAGGAACTGACTGTTCTAATTCAAACAAGTTCCTAAGCAGGAATGACCTAAGGGCCAAGGAGATGCAAACAAAATCACAGTAATATTAGGTCAAATTGTAAAAGGAACATGTGACAAATAACACTATAAAAGTGATAAATAAAAATAGAAATGCTTATCTGCTCCAGATGAGAGAAATTTCCCCTACTAATTACAAGCCCCCTTTTTTATTACTGACTGAATAAGTGTTAAGAGTTAAAGAAAGTAATCTGTTAAATTTTTTTATTATGACCATAATTTAGTTAAAGGACCTTTCATTTTCTCTTACCTTCTCTTTGCTTCATATGGAAAACTCTACTTTAAATTTCACACAGTAATACATTTCCCAATATCTTAATTTGAAAGAGCAATGATACCAACAAATCTCCAGGGTTTAATGTTTAACTCAATTTTCTTGTTTTTCACTCCAAGGACGATGTATTTTTATACATTTAATATACGTTTCTACACATTCATGCTCAACAATCCTGACATTCACACTAACCGAAGTCAAGAAAACACAATATAATGCATACCACATACAAAACATAGAATCTAAATTATTATAGAAATTTCTTTAAAGATCTACATACGTTCTTGTCACATCTTGTTCAATCATTGCTCGAAGCTCTTTATCCTGGAAAAATTTGTTCCAAAGACTCTGAANCAGAGTTCAACAATCCTGACATTCACACTAACCGAAGTCAAGAAAACACAATATAATGCATACCACATACAAAACATAGAATCTAAATTATTATAGAAATTTCTTTAAAGATCTACATACGTTCTTGTCACATCTTGTTCAATCATTGCTCGAAGCTCTTTATCCTGGAAAAATTTGTTCCAAAGACTCTGAAATAAGGAAAAATAATTGTACTAAACAGAATTCTAATACTTAAGGGTTACATACTACATCAGCAAAGTACTGTACAAATATTAACTAATTAATCCTCAGCATTTCTGGCAGATATGTATATCAACATTTTATGGGAGAAAAAGAATGTTGGTGACCAGTCCAACATATCTGAGAAAGTGAGTTTAGATCAGAGACGTAAACTTTCAAGTTCTTGGATCCTTTTTCTAGCCTCACTCCATTTGCACACTGGATGGCTGCAGGTCTGTGAGTTACTTGTAAGGGGTCTATGAAGAATATTTAGAAAGGTTGAGTAAATTTAAACTTACCAGCAGCTCAACTGAAAAACTTCAGTAGCTCACTCATGAAAAAAGGTCTGTATCGCTGTACTGTAGTACTACATTTCTCTTATGAATGTATGGACTCTATGTTTGTATGGAAGCTGCCATAATTTCCACACTAAGAAATTGTTTAGAAGTAAGTTATCTTGTCTTAGCAGAGTCAAAATTGAATAGGGAATGTATGATGAATAAATACCTATTAGGAAAATGACATCATTCTAATGGTACATGTACACAGTGCAGATCAAGACTGACCATTCTAACAATGTTCTGATAGGAAAAAACAGGGTATTTAAAGCTCACTGTCAACATTAACAAATGTTAAACAAAAGAGCTTGAAGTAGGTTTAGCTGCTTCTATATCTGTGCTTATGCCCATTTCCATTCTCTTTCTTTGGTTTCTATGCCTTGTTTATCAATATTTTGCAAAACCTAACCTGAAAGAAGTGAGCAAACACTGTTGGCTGTATGCTCCAGAAAAAGTATTGTAAAGCCTATTCTTGTAAATGGATGGCAGCTTGGCCATATTGATCAAAATACAGAAGGAACAAAATCTACAGCAGCCTTTTCATGCGGGTTAGTTTTCAGACAGCAGCAGCAGCACTAGTGAATGAAATACTATATAAAGAGAGTGGATACAATACTTCCAGAATTTCTTGCTCCCTGTAAGCAATTCAATGCCATGGTGGCTTATGCTCCACAGAAAAAAAAAGAGAAAGTAAATAAATGTTATTTAGCAGAAGGAAGGTCAAATAACAAAAAGGAAAACGCTAAATAGCTTCTGTATTTGTGCTACAAANTGTGGCAGGAAACAGAATCTCCATTGCCAAAAAGGAAGCAAAACCCAGGACACTGAAAGGTTAAACCATTAAGGCAGTGCAGAGGCTCAAAGGCACTTCGCTCTTCATTCCTGTGCCTGTGGCTTTGTTTTATTAATTCCCTGCCACATATTCTGACATGTTAACCTTTGTCTTCCATATCCTAAGGACATCTTAGGCAGAAAAAAAGGCTGTGCCACTGTGTCTAATCAAAAAGTACAGCAGAAACACTTTAAATCTTTCACATTTGACACAACTTTCTGTCCAGCTGGGTGCAAGAATGGCTTGATGGCATGCAAAGTCATACTAGCTGCAGAGCCACCAATGTGTCTACGATCAATACTTCCATGTTTCAACATGCAAATCTCTCTCTCCTTCTATATTAATACGAAGCAGAGTACCATGCTAAATACAAACAAAATACGGGCTTCTGTTTGTGAACAAAATGGAAATACAAGTAGTACCACCAAATATATCTGTGACAGTCTTTCCAGGTGTAAATATCTTAAATGCAAACACACAAATTATTTTCATGGTATTAACATCGAAAATTCGATAAAAAAGAATTTTCAAAAATGGTAACATAATTAACAGAAAAGCTTAAAGATATGTGCTATAAAATACCTAAGAGCTTTTCAGGTGTAACAAAATACAGCAGAAAAACAGTGAAAAAAAAAAAAAGTTGCCTAAAATTAAGCTCACAAATCTACATGTAAGCCCCCTTCAAAGTGTCATGACTTTGAAAAATCAAAGCTACTAGGAGGTCAAATTTCCATGAGAGCTGGATGCTCTGCACTTAATGACAATCAGACCAAATACTTTTACCACATTTTCAGTATTTCTTTAGAATCTGGATCTTTCATTTTGCAGCTGGCTGCTTTCTGATTAGAAAATAAACTTTTGTTTCCTTTAACTATAAAGAAAATAATTAAAAACCTTGGAAGAAATGCCTATCTTGCAGCCTGGTACTTTACACATTAACTCAGCACGTATGCAGCTCAGACATACAAAAATTCTATTTTTGCTGAAGAGAAGCTTCCAAGACTGAACAGTCTTCCAGAGGAGGGTTCTTCAATATTTCCCGTTAACAGCACTCCCTTCATATTGACTGTTTAAACATTCCTTCAAATAGAGCCATTTTACGTATAAAATGAAAACACACGGTGATAAAAAAGCGTATCAGTTAAAGAAAGGATATGCTGTGAAACCAGACGTCTAGTCCAGCACTGATTTTTTATTCATCACAGCCTTTCCTGCAATTAGACCTGAAAAATCAGAATATTAACCTGGAATTTAGCATTTCTGGTTGTTCAGCAGAGCCTGTGAACCAATTGTTAACACCAGTCAGTTTGGAAATTTAGGAGGGAGTTTTTAGCACCTGCCATTTTACCTTCTTCAGCAAGAACTCACTTGTGTCAGTATGATGATGATGATGATAATTTTAGTAGCACATGTTGACAGAACCAAGGGTCAACTTACCCCCTCGTCCTGAGAGAGTGGGTTGTTGATTATCAGATCTTGCTGTCCTGCTTTACGAGGGTTTGTAATGTGCTGGATAAAAACAGAAAAAGAAATCAAATCCTCTTCTGCTATACTATAAATATTAATATCTATGTCAAAGCATGAGAGTAGAGAACTTATTTTGTACCAACTTACAATTTCTTTGATCTTATTGTAAGAAGTTCTTAAGTCTGAAGTGGTTTTAATCCATTGACTTCTATCTTGGGGTAGAACCTCCAGAAATAACTATCAACAACACAAAATAAATCCATTAGGTTTCAGCAATTTAACATCACATATAAATCCTACCAGACAGCATAAGCCATCTCAGAAAGGAGGAGCAACTACTCTACACATAAGGAGAAAGCAAAGACCTATAAAATACTCCTGGCTTCAGTACTTTACAGTCAATAAATAAGACACTAGAAACAGTCAATAAATAATATGCTTCTATGGTACAAAGTAAAGCATTAAAAACAACTGAACCCACAAACTCAGCTTTGTGAACTGTCACAATTTCAGTAAAGTTGATTGAGACTTCCAAGGCAGAAACAAAATGCAAAGAGATGAAAATAAATATACAAAACTTGAAGCTATTTACATAACGCTGATGAGCTAATGCAACATGCTTAAAATCAAACATGAATGCAGAGCAGAAACTAAGTGCTCAGAGATATACTCTACCTAAGAAATGTGGAAAGGGAAAATATTAATCTATAGAAAAGAAACATGTTCTAGAATTCTGCAAGATAGTTAAAGAGTTGACTTTGCAAAAAGTCCTTGAGAATGCCTCTCAGTTCTTTCACATTTCTGTTTAAAAAGGGTTAGAAAGAAATACGTATTAAAAAATGCTATTCAATTACATATGAAACAAGGAAAAAAACAGAGTATTTTCTAACATATTAGTGTTAAGAAAGAATAAATACTGACAAAAAACCAAAACATTCCCAAATTACTAAAAACACTTAAATATTTCAGAACTTAACAAAACCAGAATGTTTTAAAAACATGAAGTCTAAACCAGAGCCCTAACCCCTACTGGGACATGCAAATAAAACAAGCCTTACTTCTCAAATAAAACCACTCTTTGATTTAATTACTGGTCAGTGAGAGACTTGATGCTTTTGTTAGTTCAGGGTTTTGAGTTATGGCTGAAGAAGCAGCAGACTGGTAAAACAATGCTTATGGCATATATTCATCTGGCCTTCCAAATAAAGTATTTTCATTAACTTTAAATGTATTCAATGGTACATTACACATTTCAAATTTTGATTTTCAAATTTATTTCATTCATATACAAAAAGTATTTTCATTTTCTTTTGATAGTCCTTTGTGCCAAAGTGAAGCTTCAGAAACTCCAAGTGAGGTAATTTAAAACACCAGTGCCAACATACAGCAACTGTACTAGAGAAAATGTTCTTATAGTTAGTGCAGAATAGGAGACCTGATGTCAGTGCAACAAAATTCTTTTGGACTTTATAGAGCATCTCAGTATTACTTTGCTTTCTTTCTCTCTTTCTTCTGCCTGCAACTTTAAAAAATACAGTAAGAGACCTCTGAGGACCTGTCATGTTTTAAGATTGGAAGACCCTATTTATTCCCTCTCTATCCAGTCATTACAAGAGGGATTGGTCTTCACTTTCTCATTTCACTGGGAAAAGCTGCTAGCAGAAGCATCAGACTGTTTTTAAAGGAATCCCGAATTCCACAAAACACATATTGTGAGACAAACATCCTTTTTATTTCCAGTGCACAACTTCACTGCACACTGACTAAGAGTAGAGATGGCTGTGTGGCACTCAATTCTAAACACACCACCAGCACAAAGATATTATTTCCTAGGAATTCAGCTTTAAGGCACCTCAATATGATTAGCAAATGTCCTATGAATTATAAAAATGAGTAGGAAAACACTGGGATGAAGTCTCTCGGAAAATTCATGATTCTTTGCATCAATAATCTTCCAGCGCATCAGGTAATGTGTTGATATATTCCAACCACAAACTGTAAATAAATATTTTCTCTTCTTACCTTCCAGCAAACACTACGGAACCTGCTGCTTCTCAGCTGCCCATTAATCCCCTTCAGCCGTATAGTTGCCAAGTAATTGTTGTTCACAAATAGTTCTTCCCATTCTTTACTGAGTGCAAAAGCAAAAGGAATGAACATTTATAAACAAACAAACAAAAAAAAGCCATAGCTGATTTAAGGCCTATATGATACCAGACAATTTTGTTTAAGCATAGTAAAGGA
>VZTO01023328.1:33505-49658 GCA_013400615.1 Syrrhaptes paradoxus | reverse complement strand
AAAAGATATTGTAATTAAAATTAAATAGGATGTGGTGTTGTTCTTTTTTTTTTTTTAATTAAGATCTTCCTTTTTTAGAAGCACTGTTAATCCCTTAGTAAACTTGATAGAAAAGAAAGGAACCCAATGGAATTGCTCTTGTGATTTTCACAATTCTTCCTTCTAACACAAAGTCTGGCAATATTGAATTTGAAATATTTTTTTTAAATTTCGGAAGTTCAATGGGTCAAAGTAATGCAATGAACTTCATAATTGTCATTCATTTACAACTCAGAACTTGCACTGTCTTTGTAGGAATATGACTAACACTGGAAGGTAGGCAAGTCAATAAAAAGTTGGACAATGGAGCTGGAAATTATACAAGGGCCCCTGAACAGGAAAAGAAATGGAAGTAATTTTGAAATAATTTTGAGAAAACCAGAAATCTTCTAAGCTCTCAGTAGGTGTGACAGTAATCTTGGATTTGGAGAAAAAAAGCCACTGGAGGAAAGCTGTGATCAGTGCAAACAGCCACCTTCTCTTGCTGGAAATATGAGACTTGCAAGATGGAATTGCTCACGTCTTTACAAACAGGAACAAAATGAGAGTACTGGCACAAACTGCCACATCCAGAGAAAGATTATAAGCACATAATCTTCCAGAAGAAACACAAATTTCAAGGAGACTCTCAGACAAAAGTATCCTGTACCTCTTTGTACAGTATCCAAAATAAAGTATCCAAAATACCTCTTTGCACATAAATGGCATCAACCAGGACAGCATCTAGCAAATGGTTCCAGGTAAGACAAAACAAATATGGTTTACTGCTTCCTTGTGAAAAAAGAGTAAGAATGCAAGTACTAAAAATTCTCCTTACAGAGCAGAGAATGCTTCGTGTTCTATTCCCATTTTTTTTGTGTCTCAAGATATTTGAAAAACACAATAGAAACAAGCTTGTTCTTTACAGCTCTTAATTATGTGTGGACATACAGTGGTCAAAGTTAGGAAAAAACAGATAATAATTGCACACGGGTGCCTTAAAAATGAAACAATAAGGAATCACCCCCTGTGTATGAACAGGACTAAGTAGGCTTGAATAGACAGGAAAGGGTTGCTTCCAAGCAGATTAACATGAGAGTTTTCCACAAGGTGGAAGCATGTAAGTTGACTACCTCTTCACACTACATTTAACATATGAGAACAGAGGCTATGGAGCCATTTCTGGCTCAGCCACTAAGAAAAGCCATAGGTCAAAGAGGACTCAAACTGGTTTCACTATCCACTTTTGGAAGGGGTTAGAAACAGGGAGGAACAGCTTTTACCCTTGTCATCTTTCTTCTGGATGCTCAGTATCAGTCCTGCGGCTGTTGGCTGGCACACAAGAAACATGCCTCAGCCAGCAGGACCACATTGCCTTTTTGCAGTAAGAAAGAAAACATCTGGTAAGCAGAATCTGTAAGAAGTCAAGAGGAAGAAAAATGGAATACAAAAGTCTTTCTTATACTAGATCTGCCTGTTTGAAATATTAGCAGAAGGAGGAATACACACTGTCTACATAACCCACAACTTTAAGCCATCATCACTTGTCATGGAGTTTAAACCATAATGGAAATAACTTTATCTTGATACATGGTGTAGAAATTAAACTTATATACAAGTGCAGAGATGTATTAAGAAATTATGCAGTATAGTAGTCATGGGTCTCTGAATCATAAAGTAAGTTAACAAACACAAGTATGAAAAGTGAACTTTTTTTAGGCTGTGTATTTATTAGAAGCAGTATTAATGTATGAATCCACCTTGGAAGAAAATAAATGTCCTTGAGATGTTAGATTCTATCAGCCAAATTGAATGCCTGCATCAATGGCTCTCCCTAAAAGTCATAATTAGGTCATTAAAATATATTTAGAAAAATAGCCTGTAAAATAAAGTTACAAAATACTCACCTTCATTTTATTTCATAGGTCACTGTTATACCATCTAATAAGATAATTAAAAACATGCAAGCAGCTGGTACTGAGGCTAAACAGATTAATGTAATAGTCTGTAGTCATATGTGCTGGCAAGGGGTTCACCTCTTTGGCGAGGAGAAGGTCAGCTGCCCTTGGGAAGGCAGGAGAAAGACAGTATTCCTACTTTCTAGTGGCACTGCATTGCAGATACTGAAACTAGAAACCCACACCTATTCTTCTTTTCCTTTTGGTGAAGTCTGGCCAATTTGCACATCCAGAAAAGGCTTTAACCATAGCAGTAAAATAATACAGTAGAATGGAGCTCAAATATTTTCCTCAAGTTTCTTATGTTTTAAAGATGATTTGGGTAAATCCTTGTTCAAATTTTTCTAATAATGAAATTCAAATTTTGATGACATGATTCTAGGAAATAATTTTCATATTTTCTTATTAGTAAAGCTTTCCCAAAAACACAAAGAATACTTCCACCAGAGCCTGAAGACCAACTAGAAAATTTTCAGTGACCTGACAGGATGGATGAAGAAATTCACAGAATATTTAGAACTATGTGCCAGTCACATGTGCTTTTCACTTACATTACCTACAAACTTTATGACCTAAAGGGAAACGCTCACTATCTGAACATAAGCAGCATTAAATCTGTGCCATGATCAACACAAGCAAGAGCCAACACCACTATATTAAAAATAAAACCATACGAAGAATTCTGGAGTATCATAAATATACCAAGGATACTGATTTGACTTCCTTTATTAATACATACACACACACTCAGAGTCTTGTACTGGATAGTGTAAAATCGCCCTTTAAAATAGAAAGTGTCGGACTCAAGTAATATCCCCTGCTCCGTGTTTTGGTTTTGTTTTTTTTTTTTTTTAATTGTGGTAAAAATAATATGCTCTTAAGAGCACTTTAAGAGCATAACACATTCACAGTCAAATATTTTTAAACATTTGGAGTTGCCTTTTCTACTAAATTGTTAAGAGACTGCTACTGATAAAACATAAAGCAGCTTTTGTTTCAGTAAAAATTTCAAGTAGAATTTTGCATGTATTAGCCTTCTGCAAGCATGACATCTACCATGATCCAAAGATGCCTTTGCCTTTTTTAGGGCAAAACTTCACTAGCCAGTCTTTCAAAAATACAATAGACTGAAACATATTGGGTAAACAAGATTGTCATCAGTTTTATCAAATTTGTAACTTACTGAAACACTGTTCATTGACAGTATCCTAAAATTAGTCCAAATCTCTGAGTCCTTAAAGAAATAACAACCATTCACCACCGTTACCTTTCAAGCCAGTTTAAGAGTCACTTTTTGTCTTTCATAAAGTATTAGCTGCTCGTTTTTAGTTAACACGAAACACAGAACTGTAACTATCAATACAATATTCAACCCAACAAGCAAATTTACAGCCAGTCTCATTATATGACAGGACTTACTTGCCACTGAGCAGAAACTATTCATTTCACACCTTAAACATTGTAATACTACTTAATAACAGCCCTAGCTTTGCCAACTATTAAAAGTTGGAGGTTTCTTTTATATATACACACAGAGACATACATATATACACACATGGTATTATCTTGCTTTATTATCTTGCCTCTATCACAATAATATTCTGGCAGTGGTATATGGGACTGCTTTTAAAATATTAATTAACTTCATTTTTGTAAGTTGGGCTGCAATCCTCTCTGACAGAATATGATTATTATTCAGTGGAAGTCATAGCCACCATTATATTTTTCATACGCACTTTGGACTAAGGAATATGGAGATACAAAGGCCAGCTTTAACCTCCTCTTATTAAACACAGCTGAGGATTCACTATGGTTTAGGCTGGACTAGTTTAGCCCCCTGGCCCGGCTCACTGAGAGATGAGTGCCACTGGATGACTGAAGAAGGGGTAGGAAGAAAGGGTTGGACCCCAGCCCCACAGCTCACACTCTTGTGGAACCAGAGCCTAGTTGAAGTTGGCTTATTCTTCAAGTTTTACCTTGGCAGGTACAACAGCTGGGGCTCTTGAGTAAATGACTTTCAGGTATAGGTGTCCTGGAATTAGTAGCAGAGAGAGGTCTCAACTCCTTCCTTTTGCTGATCTGGCTAAATTCTATCTTGCCTATTTTTCAGAAACTGCTTCTGGTCTCTATAATGTTTCTCACCTAAAAAACGAAGATTATTCTGGGTGGTATTTCTGAGCCCTTCTTTTAACTTAGATAGTACGTTGCATGCATTAGAGAACACAAATATGACAAGAAATCAAGTCAGGCAGAACCCTGAAATGGATCTGCTAGCATATTTTTCTCAAAGTGACCATGCTAACTACTCTCGAAGGATTTTACATTATCAGAAAGGAGGTTTCATTAGAGCAGACTTACTAGAATACAGAAAACTGGAAGCATTTGTAAACCAGACCTCCCCTGTCCCACCCTGTCCCTGCAGGCACAACCTTTTTTCCAACCTGGCTCTCAGTCCAGAAGCTTTCTCGAGGTGTTTGAATCGCAACAAACTCTTTGCTGTTCCCTCAAGGTCCTCATGAAAAGTCTTTCTTTTCAACATCCTCAAGACCAGGCTGCTTGTTCCCTGCTCTCCTCAGCATTTTCTCAGTCTCCAGCTTGCAAAAGGTTCTCCAAGAGTTGTGTCCCTTCCTGCCACCCTGCACCTGAAGGCTCCTCACACCCAGCGCAGCTCACTGCTTGCAAGAGGGTGCAATATTCTCCACCCAGCCGGCTGCAACCAAGAGAAGGCAAACAGGCAGGTTCCTCCTGCCTGCCTGCCTACACCTCTTTGAAGTACAGACTCCAGTAGGCTACAAACAAAAAAATGAAAAAGATGCCATCCATCACAGTTCAATAAATGAATCCAAAATAGTCATGTGGTAAGCTTGTTTTCTTTTACCATACTTAAGCATCAAAATCAGATGCAGTCATTCTGCTTAGCACAGATCTTACTTTCAATTTACCAGTCACAAGGACAAAGATTTAGCATTTGCAGCAGAGGCAGTATTTTGCTGGCTGAAGGATGAAAGTACACATCTGCTGATTACCTTTCCATGCTTCAAGTCCAAGACACCCTCTGGTATGTACCCAAGCAAGACTCAAGCTCAGTGGAAGTGCTACAAAAAGTTGCTCAGCATCATGTTTCTTTAATTTGTGTTCACTACCAACAGAACCGAAATATTATCTTCCTGTCAGAAAACCTCAAATTTAAAAAACCCGGCTTTGGTTTTGACCTGAAATAATATGCAAATAGAGTTTCATGTGGTCCACAGATCCAGCTACTTTGGAGAAGATCAAAAAGGTAATCTCTGATAAGCTAAATATTTCAACAACATTTAGCTTAGCTGCTATGAGTATGTTAGAATTTATATTTTTTTGCATACTTTGGAAGAAAAAACAAAACCTTAAAAATATTTAGGCTTACAAACATCCCGTACTTTCGTTAGTTAAGTATTTTGAACAGCTTTCTCAAAAAAACAATAATCCAGAAAACAACTTTTCCAGATCATTCCTTCATTAAGTCCTTAGTCTACTGACTGATACAATTTTGATTGTACTCTACTCTTAAAATATATGGACCTGTTCTTTTGCTTTAAACAGATTATGCTGCTCATTATATTCAAACTTTTTAAAATTAGAAAATAAATATAAAAATTACCAACCTGTAAGAAATAAATGTTCCATTGGAATCTGACGTGTGGTGTGTGCTTCCATTTTCATTTGATCCTCCTAATACAAAAATAAAAGAAAATACTTTTGTTATAAGACAAACCCTGACAATAAATAATGCAATATCAACGAGAATTGCAATTGATGACAAAACTTACATAGACAAGTCTCAACATTACATCTTCAAATTCTTACAGCTGGCAAGAGAGACAACTAGCTTCTATGTCCAATTCGGAGTCTGACTGTTCTGAAAATCTGAGATATAGTTTCACTTAAGTTTTGATTGAGGCCCTTCTCAACTTATTAGACACAATTTTACCCATATAAGGCTACAGATGTATACCATATAAATATATGAGTTTGATTTTACTAACATTAAGTCAAAGAACAGAGAAGTTCATCTATTTTGTGAAAAATTTCAAGTTGACTGTATGATACTAGATTATTTTTTGTCATAGCACAAGTTCAAAGCTTCTCTGAAACTACCTAACACATCTGCAAAACATCTTGCTTTACATCCTGTGGGCTGTTTATACATAGAACAGTGACACTGACAGAAACCAAGGATTACAAGGAAACGTTCCTCTCTATATCTACTTCTACTGAAGGACTGTTAAAAGAGAGAAATAATCACCTATTTTTCAAAGCAAATTTACTCATGTTCTGGTTTATATTATTCATTCTTGCCCAACCTGTCATTTAGCTTGAAAATTCTGCTTTGTCCCTGCGTATTTCCTTAACTCCTTTACAGATAGCATTGCGCACCTTTGTGTCCTCTCTTCTGCTTACTGAAATCAAGTTCTTTCAGTCTTTTTCCTAAATGAGGCTCTTTATTCCCTGTTTTGTTTAAAAACCATGGAAAAGAAGGGACAGGAGCTGAAGACAGCATACTAAAAGTTTTATTAGTTGATTCTTTGGCCAGTGGTTTTCTTCTCTATTAAAAAAACCCTCTTACTACATTTTAGTTTAAAATTGTTCAGTCCAGTTGATTTTGCTAATTAGCTCTCTCAATTTATTCTGAAAATGGAAATCCTACTTAATCAATCAGCTTTTTGTTTACTAAATTTAACTAAATTAACAACACCAGATATTTCATCCAGGAGCTGACCCTCCCGTTATTAATAACCATCTGTTCCTTTTTTTCTTGTATCTTGGAAAATAGTCTCCCCATATTGGGACAATTTTAAGTAATACACTTTTTCATATATTACCAATCTCCACATCTGATCCTGAGCATTCAGAGAAATGTCTGAACTATGTTCAGTCTCTTTCAAAGCCATATGGCTGGGTGCAGCACATCAGAATGGGTCCTGAACGCACTACTGCCCTTTATTTATAGTTAGACACATCCTAAGCATCACACTAGTCAGAGTGAAAAAGAAAACTGATTCACAACACTTAGTTTATATGCTGCAAAATATCTTTTGTAACTCTTTTCAAGAATGGGAACACAATCTTCTTCCTTTTTGAAGCATGAGTTTTAAGAATACCTCAAAAAAATCAAGGCCTTTATAATCTTTCAGCTAAATCATTTGTCCTGCTTGAAGTGTCAATGGGACTCTGCAAAGAAAACCAGAATCTCAGCGATAACAGTTGTTCGTTCATCAGGATCCCACAATGAACATTTGGTCTGCTACATCCACTGAGCTGTCCTTCACAAACTACTCTAAGTGTAGCTTGCTTTATTCTGAAGCACTCTCTCAGAAGACAACAATTTCCTTTATTTAAATGACTCCACAATACTTTTGCATTCTTAATTGCACACCCATTGTTAATAAATCTCATATTCACACACATTACTATTGGGGTTTTTTTTTGAGAGCTGCTTTTGCTGCTCCATCATATCAGTAGCAGCAAATACCAAAACTCAATAGGACTAGGTACATTCAGCTGTCAAAAACAGGATTTGGTGGAGTGGGCACCTCTATGGTTGTTTTCTTGCTCCATACTCTTTAAAACAGACACATTTGTTGTATTATCTTGAAAGATTATTTCGATGGTTTTCATTAAAAATGATAAAAATTATAAAGGAAGGAACAAAATATTCATTAATTTAAGAGGAATCCCTAAATTTTATCTACTGTTATCCAAAAGGTTTTCTAGCAAATCTTGGTAATCATTCATAGTCAGCATTATTTAAGAACAAAAAGGACAGGTGTATCACTAACTAATGACAGTAAGCTGTGGGAATCCATGCCCTGGATCACCTCTCCTCAGGCAAGTTCCAGTCATTCCTCCTTTCGAAAAGTATGGCGAACTCCCAGCAGAATAGATATTACTTCTTCAGTGATAATGATCCAAATTTCTGTTAAAATTAAGATGTATACTGAACAGTTATGAATATAAGATTAATGATGGTGATAACAGAATTTGTGTTCCCCTTTAAAAATCCTAACTGATGCAGTATTATCCTAATCTTTAATTCCTTTCTGACACTCAGAAATGGGAAGAAGGGCTCTGTTGAAGAAACAGAGGGTGCTCTACCAACCCTGTCCCACGCTTCCTGAAAAGGATTGCAAACTCCAAATGGAAAAGCTAGAGGAAAAAAAGGTAAACTAAATCTTAGCACACTTTCAGAGGAAAGAGAAGGGAAAAAACCAGCAGCATAACAAACATCAGTATCAGAGTAAGCACGGCCAATTTATCCAGTTTTCAGCACTACAATAGTGGCTGCTTTTAATACAGTAATAAAACAAGGCAGCGTTCTTCCCGAAGGGACAGAAAAAATATCTGAATAACTTTCTGGTTGCTGCTTTAACTGAAGAAACTTCCGCTCCTGGGAATGAACACCTTCTCCTGAAAGAGTGCAGTTCTATTGCCGTGTTTCAGGTAAGGATGCTCTTGTGGATGGAGACTGATGGCTAAAAGCAGATGGGACCTGTAGCTGGGACCTGGTACTATTGGACACAGCTAGGGGCTGTTTCAAGAGAATTTGCATAACTTGAAATTGATGCTTTTACTAAATGGTCAAAAAAAACCCATTTCAAATGCCAGCTTCTTTAGATTTCAGACATGCACAGAGAAGGATTTGTAAAGTGTACATTTACCAAGGTGCTAGATTCACCCAGAACACACAGGCTTGCCCCTTGCAGTAACTGTTTTAAGAACATCTTTGAGATTATGGACATAGCATAAAAGAGATGAACCCAGAATAAGGGGGATGCCAAATACACTTTCTGACAATTATCTGAAAACCATGTGTTGAAACTGTAACAAGAAGCCCAATTTAAATATGTATAGTATTTTTGTATTTTTATTTTTTTAAACACTCTACTATACTGATAGTATAACCTCTTCTCAAAGAAAAGCTTTTTCAAGGTACAGTGCACAGTTTCCACTTCAGGCAATAAGAAGGAAACGAATAGCATTTCAGAGCTACAGGTCAAGAGCAGGAAGATGCTCTGGGTATGCACCAGGCACAATGAGCCCTCTGAGCTTAAGCATGTGCTCAACACGAGTAAAAAATATGTGAAGAATGGTGTAGACATCAGACATTTCTCACTCCTTCATTATCTCTCTAAAACCAGCTGTTTTCTGTGAGACGCAAAAATTCAGCACAGAATTCCTTTACAGAGAAGGGGTGACGAAGCTTGAGTGACATCCCCTTACTCGATGGATATACTCCTACTTTAAAAATAATTGAACTCTTTTTTTCTTCCTCTTCTTTTGAAAGTATGTTTTGATACTTGAAGAAATGTCTTTACATATATACACATTTCNAAGGATTTGTAAAGTGTACATTTACCAAGGTGCTAGATTCACCCAGAACACACAGGCTTGCCCCTTGCAGTAACTGTTTTAAGAACATCTTTGAGATTATGGACATAGCATAAAAGAGATGAACCCAGAATAAGGGGGATGCCAAATACACTTTCTGACAATTATCTGAAAACCATGTGTTGAAACTGTAACAAGAAGCCCAATTTAAATATGTATAGTATTTTTGTATTTTTATTTTTTTAAACACTCTACTATACTGATAGTATAACCTCTTCTCAAAGAAAAGCTTTTTAAAGGTACAGTGCACAGTTTCCACTTCAGGCAATAAGAAGGAAACGAATAGCATTTCAGAGCTACAGGTCAAGAGCAGGAAGATGCTCTGGGTATGCACCAGGCACAATGAGCCCTCTGAGCTTAAGCATGTGCTCAACACGAGTAAAAAATATGTGAAGAATGGTGTAGACATCAGACATTTCTCACTCCTTCATTATCTCTCTAAAACCAGCTGTTTTCTGTGAGACGCAAAAATTCAGCACAGAATTCCTTTACAGAGAAGGGGTGACGAAGCTTGAGTGACATCCCCTTACTCGATGGATATACTCCTACTTTAAAAATAATTGAACTCTTTTTTTCTTCCTCTTCTTTTGAAAGTATGTTTTGATACTTGAAGAAATGTCTTTACATATATACACATTTCTGTATATATGTATACACACATATGCATGTCTCTGTGTGGGCACACGTGTTTATTTATATAATGATAACCAATTTACCAATTTGTGTCAGCTATGAAAGGGTTTTATGGCTGGCAGTTTAGGAATTTGTGATAAAAGTGATCCCACTTAGGAAATCAAACTGTGCATTCCCCTGCTTGCAAGTGTCAAAATGGAGATAGATCTCTCTGCTGACAAGTTTGCACTCTGCTTAATATTTCCTTTGTATTCGAATCAAATGTTCAAATATTGTGAAAAAAACCCAGAATTTATTTAATAGTTGTGAAAATTTAAGTTCAGGTTGATATAAAACACTCATTCATTGATGCAGTGTTTTAGGATTAGAGACAAGGAAAATTTTAACACAGACATATGCTTGCAGTCTAAGGTTGTCAATTCTTATAACATGACTTCCAAATTCCATGCTATATTCATTTTCAGCACATTTAAAGCTTAATAATTTAATGATTTATCCAATTTTAATTTATACTTTCAAAACCACTTTGAACAATCTGAGGTGCCACTGGAGATCATAACAGTGGTCCTGGTTAAGTCAAATAATAATTATAGCGCTTTCACTTTAAAGATGAGATTATTTTTAATTATTGAGTGAAGTACTTGAGGTACCATACTTATATAATTACGCTACTCATTAAATGGTTATTGAAAGCTGAAATGTAATTTTAATGACAGCTACCTATTTTTCTTTGCACACTTTATAGATGACAGATCAGACAGGAATTCTAGTTTGCTCAAAAAATCCTTGCAGCTGCNGGATTGTTTCTTAAAGGTGTAAAAAAATTAAGCTTTGCTTTTTTAAAAACTTTAAACGTTTTTTTTTTTTTCTCAAATGATATTTATACAATATACAGGAACTAGTAAAAGCAGAACAATAATGCATGGATATATTTTCTTCTTCAAAATAACACCAAAAATTCTGTCCCTAAACTATACACATTCCAAACAATATCCCCCAAAAAACTACTGACAATACAAATATGAAGAATGATTTTAGTCAAAATGTGTTCCTCGTACAAAGCAAACAAAAAAAAATTGCTTAACAGATTGCAGACCTTTATTGTGAGTATAAAGGGGTAATCAACATACAATAAGCATTTTACTATGCATTAAAACTATATATAATGCCACGAGACTCCTTTGCTTTTTGTAACACCAAGATTCACAACTCTTCAAACATAAAATTCCTTCATACTATTCACTCCACAGACAGATATTAACCCAACTGATCGGGTTAAAATTTATTCTAATATGTAGAAATCTCTGATAATTGACCACATAGGTATGGTCTCACAAATGAGCACCTAAAGACTTATGCTCTGTATTTTAATCCTTTGTACCAATGTTTGAAATTCAGCATATTTGTCCATTGTTCCAAAGGCTGGCATCTTGTTCAAATTAAGCTTTCCTTTTTCACAATGAAAACCAAACAGAGGAGTAAATTTGTTTCATTAACAATATTAAAGCAAAGACTTCTGAGTTCATTGTATGGGGAAAAGGCAATAAAGTTTTGAAGAGGAAAAAACTGCTTTGTTCCTTCAATCCCCTAGTTGAAATTAATTATAGCAAATGTTTATGAAAACATCTGTTCCATACAGTTATAAATTCTTAATTTTAGCATGGGCGATTCCAGGCTCCTCTATTATTTTGAAAAAGAGCAGTCTGACAACTGGAGGGTTTACAAAAGAGCAGACAATTTGTATTTCTACAGCACCAAATATGCAGTTTGGAAAGTCTTCAGGATCTCTGCAGCAAAGAAAAAAAAAATACAAAAAGACTAAGACGACTGAAGCTTTCTGATTTGGGTCTGCTGATAGACCAAAATGGCAGTAGGAGGAGAAAAAATAAAAGAACTAATCCCAAAACATATGGCAAATTGAGATTTTACTACATAAACTAGAAGTTTAAAAAGTAAAACGTAGCGGAGCTACGGATTTCTCTGTTATGTATTTTGATGGATTCCCGAGGAGCGAGGGAGGAAGCTCCGGGCACTGCTGTATCATGTCAAGAGAGGGTGCTGCAGAGTTTAAGATGATGCAGTCGCTGCTCCCCTTCTGAAGCTCCATCCTTGGTACCAGCAGCCCCTACGCTACACACAATCTTTCGGACTTTTTACATAACACCCTTGCAACTACAGTGTTAAATTCAATATACACCAAATAAGCTTTTAAAATGATTAAATGGAGCAAGCTCGAAGCAGTGTACAGAAACTGAAAATAATGCCTTCAGCTAAAGAATTAAGTGCACAGCACTTCTGATATTTATAAAATAATTATTAGGCTGGAAAGTTGAAGAACATTTCACTCGGAGCAAGTTGTTTAAGTTTTCTGAAATAAATATGATGCAACTTTTTGGTGAGCAATCTTTTAAGTACAAACCTGACTCTCTATCCCTTGCTTCAAGTTAATTTATCATTAGATACATACTTTGAATGCTTACATTGCTTAGTACAGATTTTTGGTAGCACTTTAGTTTCAACAACTGTGCCCTAAAACACTATATTTTGCCATGAGTAAAATAAAAAATAATACATCCCGATAAACAGCGATATATGCAGATAATTAACTGTGAGATTTTTGCCATTAGAAGGCTGAAATATTTCATTTGTTTATGCTTCAATATTAATATGAGAAAATATATTAAGGATTAACAGTTCTTTTTCCCCCCTTTAAGCTTGAGTTAGGAAAGGAACACAAACATAAACCACAATAGAATACCCACAAATATGCTAATTTCGTGATAGGGAAAGCTGGTCACATTTGAAAATAGGTAAGGAATGCTGACACCAAGGTGCAAAATCAAAGCCTCGTTTAGTCCTGCAAAAAGCTGCTGAACAATATACTAGGCAGACACGTTGGTTTGCAATTGTGAACAAAAACTTCTGGAGACAATAGGAATATATTGTATTGCACGTTGCGCAAATCCCGTCAATCCCAGTGTCTTTTGGATTGCTGATTTACGACAATTAAGTGGCATCTTCTATGATCTTTGCATATAAAATCACAGTTGCATATGTGTATATGCATATATGAGTAAACTCTGCATATTCTCTAGGCAAAATCTCTGTTTGAAATAATTTTGTCTACGCACTTCAGTTTAAATCAAGACATAAAAACAAGAGGGTTTCCATTTTAAGCAAAACTGCTTCTTGAGTGTTCACAAATCTAAACACCAACTCTGTCATTAGATTAGCCTGTAAATTAACATACCACTTTTCCACATGCAAAATGTATGTGAGAAAAAGTGTGGATGGGAAAACATATACAAAAGTCTAGATGACTGATTTTGAAATTAGAATGTAGCATCACTGTTTAAGAAATGTAGCCTCTTGCAGCTCCATTTAAAATAAGTTCAACAGTAAGCATATTCAAAGGACTTATTTATAATATTTCTTGTCCTGATGAAGCTTCTGTTTTTACTAAAAGTCTGAACTATACACTGTGTTCTAAACTGAAATCAATAAAATACACAGAGTAAGGAATTTTACTCTAATACTACTGAACAAATCCACAGAAAAGCCTGAGAATTCTCAGGTGATTGCAAGGTACCAAAATCTTAAATAATTTACACCCAGAGATGTTTTTATACAATCTCTTTGAGCATGATGGGAAGGCCAAGTTCAACTCTGATGCTAATAGTGAATTAAACGCTTCAGAAAATGCACATACGTGGAAAAATAGTTTGATTTCCTGTTTAGTGGGAACACAATACTAGCTTGTATAAGCAAATGCAACTTCCACTGAAGTCGATAAACGTTTAGTCCAGTAATGCTTGTATTGAGTTCTTACGAGCAGCAATAAGACTGGTAAAAGAAAAAATACACAGTATATGGTAAAATGTGAGTCGTCTAACATTTTTTCAGTTATTTTTTCTCCTAGTGCACCTGACTTTGGTCCATAGTAAATTATGTCCAATGCTGTTCATATGCTCAGTACTACAGCCTGTATCTGCTACTTAACCTGGCTAATCATTTATGTTGTATAACTTAAACGTTTAAGTTCCTAGCTCAACACCAAATGCAACTCAAAAGACTCCAGGATAATACACTGATGTTTTAATGTAGTCTGATTGAAATGGAAGCTGTATACCTAATAAATAATATCATCTCTAGCTTCAGTAAATTCTTTAAGAGCATATACACTTAACAAAACAGCAAATTAGCAAAATGAGAAAAACAGAGGATAGAGTAATCCAGCATAACTAGGGATAAGTACCACAATTAGACTTTGCACAGAAAGAAAAAAAAAATCTTAGAAGCTGCCTGGTACCATTGCTAGGAACTTTAGTCCCATGATATATGACTGCCAAGTGACTTATCACTTGCATTCAGAAGAATTTAGCTAATTTTAACTTATATACAGCCTAAAAGGCCTTTGAGCTATAAATTGCAATAATCTAAAGATGGCAAGAGGCAATAAACATGAGTTAATGACTCAGCATCCTCCTGAGATAGCACTGGTCATGCAGCTTTGCTTAATCTTAGACATGCACAATCACTGTAAAAAGGTGGTCTCCAGAGACCTTTTACACTGACAGTAAGAAAAACATACCATCTCTTTAGATGTTTGAAGCCTACTATTGTCCATTAATTTACTTCAATTAGATCCTATTTTTAACAACATTTCTATCTTATACATAGATGCTATCCTCCTGTTTGGGATGTATGGTTTGATTTTCGTATTTTAAAGCAGTAATGCATATTCCTTTGAGTCTAGGGAAAAAGCGGATCTGAAAAAGATTGAGCAGAAGTTTTCCAACATTCTGTTGTTTTGCCAAGAAAAATGATAGTAGAAGACAAACAAGAAAGGATTAAGTCCTCTTTTATTGAAATAGAATTGCCCTTTCAACAAGAAGCTAGCTCTTCAACTGAGAATAACGGGTTTATCAGAAGAAAGGCCACTCTGGCCAAGGATGCCCCATGGTAGTGATACGCAGCCTCACCTCCTAAAGTTGGGGAGGTGGTCTCATGATAACCAGGACCAGAGGTTAAAAAAGAACAGGAGCAATTCTGTTTGGTTTCTCTGCTGTTTCTTATTGAAGGAAGCTATTACAAGAGGCTGATGACTTACAGCACTGATGGAAGTCAAAGGCAGAATGTATTTTCTTAGACTTTCTTCCTTGAGTGTAAATACGTTTAGAAACACCATGAAAATCACATCCCTTTTCTTTGCCCAGCACATACATAGAAAGAGGTACAGCCCAAAATCAGAGCATCACATGGCTACTGTGCGGACACATGTAACTAGCTACTTGTTTATCTGGAATGGGATAACAGATAGCATTTATGGCTTGGAGGCAACCAGAAAAAGTAAAAGCAGCAGTACTGTTGCTGCAAATGGAAACATAGAAATTCAGGCACATGAGAAACTAAAAGGCAATGGAACTACCTGGCATACTGTGAGGGCCTGGCATCACCCCCAAGAGCCAGCTCAACTGTGGGTTTTGGCTCTGAGGAAGAGGAAACAGATGAGAACCTTGAAGTCAGGATGTTGTCACAGAGACGCAAGCCTGGGCAACGCCTCGACTTTCCTCAAATGCTACAGTTTTAAAAGCACACAGTAAGAGGTGAAGAAAGTCCCACATAAAGCAACATGGGAAGCAGACAGTTACTAAAATGCCCAGAGCCAGGGATAGACACTTGGGCACTCACAGCATCCCTGTCACCCCAGAAGGATCAGCTCCTCTGACTTCTTCCAGCTGCAGCCTCTTCCTCCTTCCTTACCACAACTCCTTCTAGCACTGCTAGAAGCAGTCAGATCTGCAGGTCTGACAGGCTGCTTTGGATTTATATCAACATAAACTGCAGGATAATTTGTTAAATTAGTTAGAAACAGGATCCTGCTTAAATCTCTTCAAAAGACATGTTTTTAATACTGTAACTACGTAACACATTTTAGCAGCATGACACACACACACACACAAAGGTAGAGACAACCAATGGTTTATTAAGCTATGAAAACAACCTCCTAAAAGTGCATATGATTTCTACTTCCTTTATCCATCATTCCTAATACAACAGAACATCCCCTTTTTCATTCCTTAACAAATTTCTCATATGAATGATTTTGAAAAAGCAAC
>VZTO01023328.1:4538-28499 GCA_013400615.1 Syrrhaptes paradoxus | reverse complement strand
TTTATTTTCTATTTCTGTTGGCTAAAGAGACATCTAGGCATCCTCTATGAAAAAGGACAGTGCTATATAGCCAGAAATAATGGTCCAACAGAGTTCCTGACCGCAATCTGGTTATTCAGCTCTTTTACACAAAATCCCCTCCCCTAGTCTGTATAATAAAGGGCTACGTTTTCCTTGGTGTCACAGGCTGTTACATTCTGGGTAAAGCACTTGATGCTGTCGGAGCAGGGATCAACTTAACATTTCTATACAAATTATACAAGGTAGCTATAAACTGCTTCATGAGAACCCATGTGAGATTTGATGCTGATGTCTCTAAGTGCTACAAGTTTATTTATTTTTAAGCATCAAAACCAGTCAGCTTTCAGAACAAAGCAGTAGACTCCTGAATTTACTGATCTTAACTGGAAACTATATTCTCTCTACCCTATAAATCTAAACAGATGGAAGTAATTTTGCTCAAGCTTTATTTCCACAGAAAGGTATCTCCAAGTGAATGGCAGGTATTACAGAACTGACGTTTTCACATGTGAACAACTGCAATCTCCAATACCGGTCCCATCTCCAATTTCTCAGAATGACTATTTTAGCTACAAACCACACATGACTAAAATCTACAGTCAATACACACTTCATATTACTGAAAATGTTTTTGCATCTTGCCTGCCACTGGTCTAAGACCACTTTAGCATAATTACAGTGAAATGCAACATCAGGAAGTGTGCATCAGTTGGAAAAGTTTTTACTGCCTGATAGCAGGGAATGGTAATAAAGCAGATGTACACCAGGCCACATGACAGTGGCAGCCAATTGGTCTGTATTTGGCAAAGAAAAGTATTAATGTAGTATGTGATACACTTTTCTAACAATATGGATGTAAATCTCTGCACAGCACAAACACTTGTGCGGATCAACATATAGATACCATTGTGATAGGTACGTTGTAGTTAAGAGCTTAAGCTGTACATTGCTAACAAAAATAGAAGTTTATAAAGAATCACTGCCAAAATCTTAAATGTAGTAGCACTTGCGGGACTTTCTGCAATATAAATAGTAATTACCTTCAATGCAGAATACATTTGCATAAATAAATATACTGGTGCATATACCAAAACTTACAACTCAGTTTTCTACTTATGAAGCAAACTTCACAACCTGTAAATTCTGAGTAAAACAAACCCCAAGATAATCTTTTGCTCAACACCACCTAATATGCAGTGCCCAAATACGTACACATGTGCATGCACATACATAACTGTGCCAATCTACACACGCAAACACTACAAGTTTAGTGTGAGGGCATCTACCCTGTAGACAATTCAATCAGTCTCTCAAGTGACACCCACACATGCCTGCACACAAAAAAGCAGATGTGGCATTAAGATTTACAAAGTTATTGAAACTTTTAACAAGTAAAACGCATCTTTACTTAGCTACACCAGAATGAGGAATAAAGGGGTTTACATATGTTCCAATTCTAAACCTATCAATCAAACCCATGTTATTCCTTTGGGAGCTTATTTACATGCATATTTATCAGCCTCACATGCTAATTCCCTGCTGTTTTATGCCTGCGAGGCATGTTTATGAGTCATAATTGTTGATCTCATTTGATGTATTTCACTGAAGTAAGACATTATTCAGTTATGTGGTCTAATGTCAATGAATTACGATGACCTGATCTTCGAAATGCAACTTGCTATTTAATTTTTATTAGAGCATAACTTATTCAGAAGAAGAAATACACTAAAATGGAAGATTACATGCTTTTGTAGTAATTTTACTTAAACATATTATTTTTGAAACACTCCTCCCTATCTCTAGGAAAAGTTTTAAAAGTGCAATTCGTAAACACCAAATGAAAAGAAATTTTGCCTTACATGAGTACACATTTCTCAGAGTGGGACCTTTTAAAGGTATTTTATTTTGTTTTAACCAGCCACAAGACAGGCCTTTGGAGCACTTGTAAAAGGTTTGCAAAGGGAAAAAACTAGACCAAATCCAAAGCCCTCAAATTGTGCTTTGCCTTAACTTCATGAAAATTGAATCCAGATACAAACTTAGGAGCAACGGGCAAATAAATGAAAACTACTAAAGTTAAAAGTCCCAGAACTGACTCACCACCTTAGATGCAAAATGGTGTCAATTTATAAAAAGAAAATCACTTGATGGTGACCTAAGCAGGTGAATAATTACAAGGTGTAAAAACTTCATTTTGGTGGCTTGGATTGAGCCATCAGTGGCTATGTAGGTGGCAAGCCAGAAGGGGCACTGGCAGGTGGCTGAACACAGACAGTACTTGTACAATTCTGCTCCTTTCACAAAGACCCATACCAGTCTTCCAAGGCTTCAAGTATTCTTGAAAGGTTTAAATTACCTTAAAAAAATCTGATTAATAAAATTTCTCAATAATCATGTATTTTTTCTTTTATAGCATGAAGAAATCAAATCAATAAAGTAACTGGCTATTTTTATTCTCTTGCAGCAAAGACTTGGTATCATTATAGCAAGCACCCATGCTGTAGGATCCATAGTATAAGTGGCCCCTTATGCTAGACTAACAGAAGATTACCACTGTACACATAATTTACTACATGATTTCCTGATGTCACCACTTCATATCTTAAGGCTCGGTATTGTTTTAATGCAATTATTATAATTTTACTACATATACCAAAAGTAACTATCAATTGAGAATTGATTTCAGCTTCACAAAAAAAATGAAGTATTTTACTTCTGTATTTGAGTTAAAGAGACTGTCACAGTTAATACAATGTTCAATTTAAATTAGCTTTTATGTATTAATTAAGAAAATCCACTTAGGTATGTTCAAAAGTTTCAAGGTTGCTGCTCTAAGCTACAGCTTTAGCAAGGAACAGAGTAATATGCAAAAAAAAGAAAGCTGTCTTTAGCCACGTAGTGCAAATGCCAAGTACCAAACACAGGGTCGTTTCTCCACAGGAATCTCAAGTTGATTCTAACAGATACAACTGTCTTTGAAATCACAGAAAACTTGCAAGTATCCTCCTAAATCTGCAATATACAGAGAGTTGTATCATCATAAATATCATAGTAATTCCAAAACAAAAAATCTCCAGCAGATTTTTCATGTCCTGAATTAAATCTGTGGTTTTTATTTATAGCTGCTTTTATTAAAAAAAAATATTTTTTCCTGCAAAAATTAAACATATGAGACAGAGCCACAGAGGATTTAACACAGGCTTTAAAAGAGCCAAGGAACATTTAATACAGGGTTTATATGATATTTTGTCAAATCAGAAATTTGCTTTTGATAGAAGTATGTTGTAACCCATCTTCTTAAAAAAAAAAAATCTTCACGTGAACAAACAGTTACTCCAACAGCACAGTTACAATGGTGTTACTTTAGTTCATCCAAATGCCACAACTAAAGCTGTCGTGTTCATCATAAATACAAATGTATAAAATAGATTAAATTTGATTCTGCAGAAAAATGTCGGTTTTAATTCCAGAACTTTTAAAACAGAAGTTTTCACTGGTTATAGTCACAAGAACCCGAAAACAGAGCTAGTCTTCCACAGTATAAGCTCTGACTTACATCCCTTCTTCCTTTCAAATTCAAATGCGCAAAAGACACAAATTCATCTGCCAGAGTATTTTTTTTTAATAGCAACAATTAATGCTATACTTTTTCTGGCAATAAAATCTCAATATTAGTGTAGCCAATAATGTTGTGGCCACCTAGCTGTGATAATTCAGAATGGAGCTTTGTACTTTCTTTGTATACTTTGTATTTTCTTACACACTTAGATAAAGAACGAACCAATATGGGGTCACAGAAGTTTGGAGGTGGCCCTGTGGCTCAGTATGCCTCTCTTTTCCATTAAGATAACATCTGTTCTGGCCACCAGTCAGCAAATCAAATCTGATGAGAATTCATCTGAATGCAAAGTAGAAATGTCCACTAATGGACAGATTTATGTTCTGTTTTTCTACCTTTTAAATACATCAAATGAAAAGTAAACAAAACCAACAATGTTATCTTCAAATTTTACAACTAACACATAGAAAATGTGCACCGCTACAACGAAACTCAAACATTTTAATATCATTGAAAACATATTTTCACGTGTATTACATGAGAACTCCATCCCTTCAATTCCACTTAGTACTGAAACACTACACAGTTCATTTTTTCTAAGGTTAAATCACTGATTCCATTACAAATCCAATTTCACAGAAGAAAAGAACTATCACCACCATAAAAGCTTTATCTGGATGAAGTTTGTGCCTTTTAACTTCTAGGAAGATCAAGAACAATAATTTGTAATGGGATATAAAAATTTTAGTGGAGAAATTTATCATACAGGCTATTTGCTAATATTTTGCTTACATGGTCCCTGTTGCACTAAACTGAATGGGATTCAGTCTTCCTATCCCAGAGTTTATATATTATTGTGTATCACTCTAGTATCCAAGCCAGCTGTTTGTACAGGATTAAGATATTTAACAGAAGAAAATTAAAGGGGGGAGGGTTTAGTGGCCTTTATAGTTTACTTATGTTAAATTTTTAAATTTCCCACCTACTTTCCATGAAATATCAGAGAGACAGGTATTCCATTCATCTCAAAAGTAGCTGCAGGGTAAACATGAAGGTACCACTGCATTAACCGATTTGCAAGGTGCATCGAGCAACATGACAAGCCAGCTAATGCCCCCAGTACCTAATAACATAATGAAACAGTAAAAGCAGTACTTGTTGCTTACTTTAAAAAAAAACAAAACTCTTAAGAAGTTTTAGTATTTTCCCTCTTTTTAAGAGAGAAGCTAATAATGCTGAGACACAAAATAGTGAAATAGACAAGCACAAACAAATCAACTTTGATAACTATTTCATTAAGCTGTAGTAGTATTCCTTAAACTATTCATGTTTTAATAGCAACACCCGTATACAGCAATACTGAGCCACTGTTCACCAAAGCTTAGGGAATAGTATAACATCTTCTAAACATTTTATTTGATTACTCATAATAATGTAAAGGTGACAATGACCTGCACCTCCTAAAATATTTCTCGTTTCTATAACCAAAAATACTTTTAGTTGAAATTTCCAAGCTGACAAGTGCTTATTTATTTGAAGTTTGTACATAACACATCAAAACTCTAACACGTACCAAAATTACTCTTTTTTTTTTTTTTGTGAACGAGCCACCTGCCTCTCAAAAATTGTCTGAAAGAAAGCAAGAGTTGAAGGACAGCATTGTCACTGTGGCAGTGTGACAATGGACCGTAAAACAATCTGGGTCCACTTCCTGACACTGTTAGAGACTTCTTAATGAACTAGACATATCATTTCAGCCTGCTTCAAGTTTCTGTTTGTATAAGAATATATAGTCTTGTTATTCTTCCTATGACAGTTATGAGAATTAATTTTGGAGCTTCTTTGGTATATGATACCTCCTAATAGGATGAGGTAAGCACACAGATGCACATATACATCCCAAATCCCTCTTCCCTTTTTGAACAGATCATGCCATGGAGCACAAACTGCCTCACAAGCTTGTGTGATTGTCACAAACAGTGAAAATCAATCTGATTTCCTATATCCTTTTGTGTCATTTGTACTGCAGTTGAAAAATTATAGTCACATGATTGCTGATGCGGTGATCTAAACATCTGACATGGTGAAAAAGCTGAACAGCGTTACTTATGAATAACTAAAAGATATTCTAGATCTGACAGAAGTGTTCAGTCTTATCATGGAGTGTGTGTGAATTTAAAAAAAAAAAAAAAAGTATAACCCCAGGAACTTTAGGCCAGTCAGTCTCACCTCTGTGCCTGGCACGATCATGGAGCAGATCCTCCTGAAGGCTCTACTGTGGCACATGGAAAATGAAGGAGAGGTAATTGGTAACCAGCATGGCTTCACCAAGGGCAAATAGGGCCTGACAAACCTGGTGGACTTTTATGATTGAGTTATGGCATCAGTGGATAAAGGAAGAGCAACTGATGTCATCTACCTGGACTTCTGCAAAGTAGATGTCCCGCATGACATCCTGGTGGCCAAATTGGAAAATATGGATTTGATGGATGGACCACCCACTGGATAAAGAATTGACCGGATGGTTGAACTCAGAGAGTTGTGGTCAATGGCTCAATGTCTGAATGGAGACTGGTGACGAGCGGAGTTCCTCAGGGATCGATACTGGGACTGGCGCTACTTAACATCTTTGTCAGTGACATGGACAGTGGGATCAAGTGCACCCTCAGCAAGTTTGCGGATGACACCAAGCTGTGTGGTGCAGTCGATGTGCTAGAGGGAAGGGATGCCATCCAGAGGGACCTTGACAGGCTTGAGAGGTGGGCCCATGCCATCATCATTAAGTTCAACAAAGCCAAGTGCAAGGTCCTGCACATGGGTCGAGGCAATCCCAAGCACAAATACAGGCTGGGCGGAGAATGGATAGAGAGCAGCTCTGAGGAGAAGGATTTGGGGGTGTCGGTAGATGAAAAACCAAACATGAGCTGGGGGTGTGTGCTTGCAGCCCAGAAGGCCAACCGGTTCCTGGGCTCCATCAAGAGAAGTATGGCCAACAGGTTGAGGGAGGTGATTCTGCCCCTAGACTAGAGTCTGCTCTTGTGAGACTCCACCAGGAGTACTGTGTTCAGATGTGGGGCCCCCAAAGCAAGAAGGGTGTCCAGCTTGGAGCAGGTCTAAAGGAGGGCCACGAACATGATCAGAAGGCTGGAGCACCTCCCCTATGAGGACAAGCTGAGAGAGTTGGGGTTGTTCAGCCTGGAGAAGAGAAGGCTCCGGGGAGACCTTATAGCAGCCTTCCAGTACCTGAAAGGGGCCTACAGGAGAGATGGGGAGGGAATTTTTACAAGGGCATGCAGTGACAGGATGAGGAGTAATGGATTTAAACTGGAAGATGGCAGATTCAGACCAGATATTAGGAAGAAATTCTTTACTGTGTGGGTGGTGAGGCACTGGAACAGATTGCCCAGGGAAGCTGTGGATGCCCCATCCCCGGAGGTGTTCAAGGCCAGGCTGGATGAGGCTTTGAGCAACCTGGTCTAGTGGATGGTGTCTCTGCCCATGGCAGGGGACCTGGAACTAGATGATCTCTAAGGTCCCTTTCAACCCAAACCATTCTATGATTCTGTGATTCTGTATACATCCATATAAATTTCAAGCTTGAAATACTCAGAAACCAAACCCAGCAACAGTTCCCTTATACAAAACAAGACTTAAAGATAAGCCCGCATACTTGCATTTGAAATGTGAAACATGATCAGTTATAAGCACTCTGCCTCTGCATGGACAAATCTTGAAACCAACCGCTTGCGATCTGAACACTCCCACAACTGAGGCAAGTAACTAACTGCAATCCAGCATTCTGGGCTAAGTTGCGGCTTCCCTTATACAATAAGGGCACTCAGGCTTGTTACCTCTAGTCAGTTGGAACCCAACCATTAATTTTAATAGGATCAGGATCAGGTCCCTGACTTTTTTGACATCAAAGACACATCTTTCACAGTCATTTTATTATAACTAATTAAGGCTAATTAGCAATAATAAGGTACCTTAACCAAAAAGGTAAACAGTGGAGACATTTATTATCAAAGTACAAAAAGAAAATTAAAATAACCTGCAACATTTTTGTATATGCAATTCATCAGGAAATGTTGGAAAAGAACAAAAACAAATGTTGGCTCATTCCAGAGGTTCTTTGTCATCATTAATGCATTCAGGTTTTCACAGCTGAATTGCTGTACTTTGAAAAGATTTTCATGAAAGGAAACTCAAATTCAATGTTTAAACAAAGCTGTCAGGTTACCAAGATTCATATTTGTTTGTATGTCCAGAAAATGTTTTCTCCTTTTTAAAAAACCCTCTAGGTTAGAAGTATTATTATTTCTTTCCTTTCAATTTGTAAACAACAGAAAATAAGCTTTTGTTAAGCAGCACATATTTATTCATTTGCTATTGTGAAGCTGAAAACAGCAGTTAAAAATATCTGTTCCAAAGTGGAGGTGAAACTACCTGGTATGGATATTTTACTTCATTACTAGTTCTGTTCCTCAAATTGATACAAATGGCCTCCTTCTGTTTCTGTCTGTCTGCTTGCCTGATCAGTGGAGCTAATTGTCAGAGCTGGGAAGATCTCCTACACCTAAACAGAAGACATGCAGTTTGTAACCTGCTTAATTTGCCTTATGTCCTGGATGGCCCTCAGTATGTTGTTCATTAAAGTATCAGCTGTTTCAGTTGTAGCAGTGGCAACCTAAGCATAGGCCTATTTTTCTTTGTTAAAAGGCCAGATTGTCCACAAATAATACACATCTTACCAGATAATTTCTTACCACTTGAAGTAAGTATGACAGTACTTTATTTCTTTCCCCTTCCACACCTCTTAGTTTTGCATGTCCAAAGAGGACAAAAACAGGGGTACCCAACGAGGCTATAGAAAGAGGCTTATTAGTTAAGTAGAAGCCTGAAATTTAAGCTTCACAGTATAATTTAGCACTTAAGTGAAAGCAGGTTGAACCCTTCACTTTTTAAAATAAGGAATTCCAGATCTTTATAAATGTCCACATATATGAAAGATAGGAAAGATCCCATCTAGGCTGACATATTTCTGTTATATAGAGCAATC
The DNA here is from genome assembly GCA_013400615.1 of Syrrhaptes paradoxus. Lineage (NCBI taxonomy): Eukaryota > Metazoa > Chordata > Aves > Pterocliformes > Pteroclidae > Syrrhaptes > Syrrhaptes paradoxus. Next base: position 19,860 of record VZTO01023328.1, on the reverse strand, counting down.
CATTTCTAATACAATCAAACCTGTGGCAGTTAAACTCTTTCAAAATGTTTTAACATACATTTAATCTCAGAGACAGGGGTATGTAACATCAGCTAGCTGCACACAATTCACAGACTGCTTTGTAAATTACAATCTTCTGTATGTCAGGACAGAAGAGAACTCAAACATTTAATTATTATCCTGTACCAATCATGCTGGCCTCAGCTAGAATTCTGATTTACCGGTCTCTTATTATACATACACAAGTACAATCAAACTTCTACAGTTCAATTTTTTTAAATTAAGAAAATATGCCTTTTCCATATGTAAGAGATATAGCCGTTTAACATAATTTTATCATTGCCTGGAAACACTTAATATGTGAGGTGTTTATGGGTAGTAACCTTTTTTTTTTTAATCAAGTCGGAGTAAAATATTCAAAGAATTATTCTGTTCTCATAATTAGCTTCTGTATAACTTCTAATAATGACCTAATTTTAACATACTCTTAATCACATTTACAGACATCATATTAAGAAAGATTATTCTCTTTTAATTTTGTTGTTCAGTATGTTACTATCATTAAGATGGAAATTTCTGCTTGGTACTTTAAGCTTCTTTAAGCGTGTAAAATTTAGTAAAAAAAAATAACTTTTTTCATTCAACTTCCTTCTATACCACAAGCATTATACTACAGGTATACTAGGAAGTGAGATGAGAGCCAACTAATTGAGCTTTAACCTGGATTTGGGAAAAACTAGGAAAAGAACAAAAAGAAACACTGAAATGAGCCTTTCCCAAAGCAGGATCACAAGGAGTTATTAGAAGAATGACATGAGGCTGACAAGCAACTTCTGCCAGTGTTCAGGCAGGGCCGTATCTGGAAAGAACTGGAAACTCCCAGCCGAGACAACTGAACCAAGGTAAAGTGCCAACGTCATTAGTGAGAACTGTCTTATTTTCATACACCCATGTAGAGTAGAACTTTCAAAATTAACCTTTTAGATTTCTTTTAGATCAACAGTCATTGCTGTCCAAAAGGTCTTCCCTAATATCTGCCTTATCAACCAGTGAAGGCAATTTCCCTACACAATGTTTGTGCCGGTTATCCATGCCACATTATAACTTCTACATTGGAATTCATGTAATGTGCAACTCATGTGAAGCCACCAAAAAAACTGGGCTACCAATTCTAGAGAGGAAAGTCCAACTCTGGAAGCTGGCAACCCACAAGACTGTGTCAGCTACTTATATTCACTCCCACAACTGAAATAATTTAAAAAACTCCTGCAGTTCCTAAGTATGAATTTGCAGCAGGGCACTGAAACCAAGGGGCCCACAACTGGCAAATCTCTAAGAGTGTGTCAACACCCATACAAATACAGTCTCTAAAGGAAAAAATGTACTGCATGCTGGCTATTTTCAACTGACTTCTTATTAAATACATGCATTTTTAAACATGCATAGCTTCTCCAACTGATCTCTTAATAAAATGTATTTCTAATACAGAAAAAAGAAGAGGAAATGGGAAGAGGTGTATGGAAGGAGCGAGTGACAGGCTGAGTTAGCTCATGACACACTGTGTTGCTCCAATAGCCTTTGTCACTACAATCCTGTTGCTGCTCAATTAAAAGCTAGCTAAACACTAGTTATTATTAATAAATGAATATTAAAATGCCTGTTTTGTTAGCATATGGTGTTTGAAGATGTAAAAACCATTCTTGCTTTTATTCATTCAACACAAAGCGAACCAGACTGAAGACAGCTCATTCTCCTCTAGCCTACCTGTGCCTTTAATGGAAAAGCCAAGCCCAGGAGGAGAAGCACAAGGGTTTTGAACGAGGACCACTAGCAACAACAGTGCTGGCAGGGCACACTGAAGCTTTCTGCCTGAAGGGTAAAACTTGTCCAGGAAGGGCACAGGGCATTCTCAGGGCCCAGTGCAAACCATAGCATGAAATCCTAAAGACATAAGAACAATCACAAACCTCAGCATCTTCCATTCCAATATAATGCAAAGAGGTTCTATTTTCCAGTCTTGTCTTTTTAATGAAAACACAAACAAGTTTGCATATTTAAAAGGACTCTTAAAAACAAAATGCTATATTTCATGTACATGTCCTTCCCTGGAGAGAAGATGAAAGAACACACGTTACGTGACGCACACGATGTCATACAATACACTATCAAAAATATTTGACAAGTAGTAAGGCTTCAGTCACTTGTACCAAGAAATGTACTTCTCACACAGAGAGGTCTAGACCTCCGTGTCTGTTTCTTTCAAATGTAATCATGGAAATGATCTCTAACAACAGACACATAAATGCCACACAATCTGCATTAACACTGAAGGGGGTTGGAAGGGAAAGAAAACCCAACTCATAACACTGAATGGCTACTGACTGTTTAGGAGATAGTACGATCTTCTGACAGCAAAAATGCATTTACCCTTGGTATGAATGTGAAAGGATCTACCCAGAACTAAAACAGTCCCATGTGAATTACATGTAAAGATTTGGGGAAATTATTTGATAGCATGTGTGTCCTGTTAGGTCCAGAGTTATTAATTTCTCTCTGTTTTCTACATGTTTTCTACATAACACTGACATAAACCAGGTATCCTGAACTCCACATAAGGTATAGTTCTACATGGTAATACTTTCTAATGATGAGGGTTATGAGGCTGACACCAGAACAGCAAAATTCTCCAAAGATGAGCAATGGAAACACACAGAATACGGTCAAAACGGAGATATGAATGTTCCCTTACCATCTTTCATATTTTTTCATGGTGGCCTTGAGAATCAGGAGGGATGCAATGGTAAATAAATACGAGGTGCGGAACTGATCTATCTCAACTGAATTAATTTCAGTCACACAGTCCAGCAGTTATCTTTGTCCTTCCAGTTACATCAGCCTTCTCTGTGTTCACCACCAACTATAGTCTTTAGTTATGAAATATATGCCACCAAATTCCAAATCCAAAACATTAGGACCCATTAAAGGTTTCCCCTTTTCTTCTATTAAGAACAAAGAACACATTACATTTTTCTGTGTGAAGTATGCTATTAAATAATAGCTTGTTCACTAATTAAGGCAAATGTAATTGTGAGAACACACTGACATTGTTAAAGTAAATTACCCAATTCGTTAATAGTTTCAAGTGACCTTAATTGTATTAATTGTGATATTGAGCAAATTAAATTGAAGAGTATTAAATGCATTGTTCCAGTCTGTCCTTAGAGGATCAACCTTCTCATTACACCAATGAGATGGGAATACTACCTACTATGCTCTTCAAAACTTGTGTCAGAATGTAGTGAACACTATAACTTAAAGTAAAAAATTACAGCAGCTCACAAACAGTTTACCTAGTTAATATAAACCTCAGGCTTTTGGAAATTAACAGAACAGTTCGTCAGATGCAATACACAGGGAGAAGGTCGACAGTGGAAGAAGAAAAAAGAAAGTTTCTGTAATTTCTCTTTGTATATTCAGGGTTTATAAAGCCTCTGCTGGGGACAAAAGAAATACAAGATTCGTCAGTTTCTCTGACAAAGATCTGTATTTCAGAGGGAATCATTCAAAAATATTGCTAGAATAAAATGAACAATATAATGAAGGTTCTTAGAATAAAAAATTTAGCAAGAAACCACCAACTAACTATAGTTGAAAGCAAACATGACAATGCACATATACACACATGCATTGAAATTAAAACACAACCAAATCCAAAAGATATAATTCAAAATTAAAATTTTTTAAAAGAACTAAAATCTTCCATATGTAGTATCAGATTGCAAAAGTGAGATTCCCTGCCACAAATTTCTTAACAACTATTAAAACTGCTATTTAAGAAATATATATGAGTGTATATATTGAATACACATTTTCCTATCTTGAAAAAAAATCAGACACAAGGAAAATAGCATAGGCCAAATCAGCCATCAGAAAATTACCGAAATACTATCTTATCTGTTTTTTTAAAAATATTTTAAAGGGACAAAATAAAAGATCTCAACTCTCAATCAGTTAACAGCGTATCCTGAATTTTTTTAAACTTGCAAACAAGCACATTCTCGTGACTCATCATAACTCAAGATTCAAAGTTCCTCAGTTACACAAAATTTGTAGTGCAACGAACACCCAGATCTTTCTCCAGATGACACTTACTTCATCTGCAATGCTCTGCTTTCAGCTAGATAATTGTCTCCTGCCTAGCATTTGCAACATTAATCCTCACAGCTGTTCCCAGAGAACCATGTCTTATTCTTCTCAGGCCACTTGTCCAAAATCTCAAGAATACTTTGAATTGTATGTCTGCCCTCCATTGTGCTAACAGCCGTGTCCCAAATATCCATGTTCTCTCCCTGTACCTTCACTGAGATTTTGATAAAAGCACTGAGTACTACTAGACTCCATCAACATATTTCTGAGATCCCACCCAATATATTCTTCCACACTAACAGCAAATGAACAGAAAGTTGTCTATGCATGTGGCTTTCCAACCACCTATACTTAACAACAACCCACATATTTTTGAGATTTCTTTCATTTTATGAAAATGCCTTGTGAGAGAATTTCAAAACTCCAGCTGCACACGACATCTCCTGGTTCTCCATCAAGTTTTGATATCAGTTGCACATACTAAAAATACAATATTTAATGTAGATTAACAAATCTGACTAGCTCCATGATTAAATATTTATTTTCAGCATTCTTATCAGTGATGTGCTTTATTTTTATTATCTCATCTCAGCAAAGACTTCTTATCACGTTGCCTCCAAGGTAATATTTTAAGCATTCAGCAAAGCTTCAAAAAACAATTCAGATGTCCTGATAATCCACAATATTGCACAGTACACCTCTGACCGATGGACCACGTCTCTTCTCTATTTCTATGATACATGATACAGAAGACTTTGAGATACAGATTTTCACCAAGTTGATTCTGTATCATGCCTGAAACTTGAGACCGAGTTGAAAAACCTTGACTTGACGTACTTTTGTGAAGACAATGGTAGACAGACTGCACGGACAGGAATGACTGTCCACTTTGATGCCCAAAGACCTAACACCATCTAAGCATATACTTTATTTAAAATGAAATATTAAAATTTCAAAAGACTTATCTTGGATATATAAAGTTTCAAATTAAAATGCAGCATGTGCTTCACAGTAAAAAAACCTATGAAGATGAAATGGATGCTTTATATAAAATATTTACATAGACAGAACATAAAAAATGTACCATAGTTGGTAACCTTTATGACTTGGGGAACCATGTATTTACATATCTTTATCCTTGCATGTGCGTATGTGTGTGTTGTGTATATATTTTTAACAGTTGACAGCTGTTTTGGAGCATACAGAGATGCCAAGCTGAATGAGGGTCTTGATTACTTCAAGATTAGCTATCTAAAGTTTCTATTCATTTTAAGTGTTGTTAGTGCGAAGAGTCATTAGTCACTTCCTTGTCTCATGGAACATCAGCATACATTTACATTGTTAATGAACATTTGGGGTAAATGAATTAATGGCACTTTTAAACATCAATTCAATACTAATAACTTTGTATGTCATAGAAATGTTAAGGTTGGGATAAAAATGAAAAACCTTTTCAGTCAAGGTAACTAATCGCTTCTGCGCACAATAAAGGGTAAAATTAATTTATAGTTGTTTTTTTTTAAGAGTAAAAATCTTGTTTTTTCTCGAAACAGAGTTGGCAGAATTACCAGTACTTTTTTAAGGAAAAAAATGAGTAGAAAAGGCTTATCTTTTTCTTGATTGGGGAAGACTAGAAGCAAGTTATATTTCCTCTGGAAAATGGTTATCATTTTAGGTTATTGCAAAATATTATTTTCAAGTTTCTAAAAATATGTACAAAAATGCATTAGTTTATCAAACTAAAATGGTTCTATATTGTTAAGATGTCAAATATAATAGAGGAGAAAGACTGACCTAGAAAAGCTACTTCATTTAATCATCAGGTTTTAAAATACTTCCCCCTAGATGTTCATTCTCATTTTCTAACATTGAAAAAGCTTTATAAACCAATGAAGAAAAAAAAAAAAAAAAAAATAGCTCAACAGGACAATGAAGTTTTACCAATATATTTTAAAGCAAAACAGCTTCTTATAAACTGAAGTAATAAGCCTGACTAAGCAAAACTTGCCATAGCTTTTTTAATAAGCGCTAGTAAACAGAAGATTTATAGACAGATACACCCACACAGAGCAGTTAATCTGGGTGGGGGACTTAGGAAATGTGACAAAGTTGTTTCAACTCTGTAATTTATAATAAATTTTTTATTTTGCCCTCCTGGTGTATGTGTTCAATGACTGGAAAATTACAGGTAGTTAAGGTGCCACTGTGTATAAGTGAGTACTTGAGGAATGTTTTCATGACAAGGACGAGCTTTCTCGTTAAGCTTATCACTTTATTCGAACCAACTATACTGTCACTACTAGCAAATAAGTAGAAAAGACAAGCAACACATACATGCATTGCATTAAGCAAGCAGCTTCTTCTCAGTGTTCATTAGAGTCTTCCAAATACTGCATTTAATTAATTTACTTTAGGTTACACAGTAATTTCTACCTCTAGAGCCTGTTCATTCTCTCTCAACTTCCATTTTTTTTTCAAATAAGAATTATAGGTGCTGAGTCAAACAAACAAAAAAAAGGAAAACCAGCCTTTTTATTTGCATTATCTCATCCAGAATAAAATTCTGAACTTTACTGAAGAATTAAAAATAAAGGAAAGCAGAAAAAATCCCTAAAACCAAAGCAGTGTAAGAGCCCATGCTTTAGAAAGTAACATAAAGCCATGCTGCATTTCAATATTCTTATGCTGAAGTCAGTGTTTGGTTTATGATTAAAAAGGATGACAGCGCATTAAACATTTGGCTAATCTTTCTGTCTTAATTGAAAGTTGACTTTTCATGGTTTTCATTAGTGACCGAGTGTTCTACACACACTCTGTGAAATGTTTTTTAAGTTGCCCAGTTCAACTTCATTGAGAAGAATTAAACAAATTATGACAGGTACAGTTATCATTACACACTTACTCAAGGTTTCTAGGTATAAAGTAAAAGAAGTACAGAAATACAAAACTCACCTTCTCCTGGCTTGTTCAAGTAACTCTGCAAGGGATCAATGCCTATTTCTTGTTCCTCTGTTTGCAAAGGGTGACTGATTTCAGACACAGAATGATACATACTGGCAATAGTAAATTCCAACTGAAGGGTATTTATCTGGAGGAAAAAAAACAGAGAAACAAACACTTCAATGTTTCTTTAGCTATTTTTCAATCACACACGTCAATAGCAAAAATACTTAAAACCTTTAGTTATTTACCAGGCATAACATCACCATTAGATGTTTCATAGCAGAACAACAGTGTTTGCATTCAAATGTTTTATTGTTTGCAGTCTAAAGGAACTGTTAAAGTACCTCCAACTATTATACTGCAAGTAGAAGTCGAAATGTGGTTCTGAGAGACTGTACTTGGGGCAGCAGCCTCTAGAAGAAAAAATTCTAGCTTCCCCAACTCATCTTTTAGTCTGACTCCAGGCAGAAATTATGCTAGTCCTTGGGGATGTCGAAGGTTATAGAGCAAAGGTGAGGTGAGACCCACCATCGTCAGTCTTCTGGACTCAGGACCTTTGATCCTAGACAAACTTCCTTTTAACCACTACTTTTTCAGAAATTATATGTGAAGTATAAGATAACAAAGAGAGGGATGCAAACATATGCAAAAAAGAGTGAATGAGATAATACTGACTAGTATGATGGGTGATATTGGTTTTATTGAGATTTATAAAATCTTTCTAGAAATGTCTGTTAAGTAAGCATTCGAAGAAATATAATCAACTAGTTAGTGAGTATTGACAATGAAGTTCTTCCAAAAATGAAGGGCGAAAGGGGAGAGAGCACAAAATGGAAAACCCAGGAAGTAGGTGATGTGGGTTCATCATCACAGGCTGAATGGTATTTACATCACTATAACATAAATGAACAAGAACTACGTTAGAAGTTCAGGTGAGGATTGCTGGAGGCTAATATTGTCTGCAACAAATAAGAGGATGCCAATAAAAGGGTGAAAAGCAGACGGTGTTATGGTCAGAGCAGTAAGAAGGAAAAATGACCTTTCCAGTGTATTAACAGTGCAAGAGTACATTTGTCAAGACTGCATTTTTTTTGGTACAAAAAAATTGTACAGGAATTTATTAACTTGCAACACAAAAGAAGTATGCCAGCCAAATAGGTTTGATTTGCCTAAGCACTAAGCAGCTACCAATGACTGCCATCTCTGTTTTAAATATCACTTACTGTAACTGCTTAATTTACAAATACCATTACTTTCTAACTCCAAGAAAATTATATTTAAAAAGAAATATACAAAGACAAACACAAAGAGGTATTCACCTACTCTTCCAGGACTGGTATTTTACCAATTCAGAAATCACTAATTATGTTTTTCCTTTGGTTCTTACAAGGCATGGCATTGACCATATATATAACTGTATACCTTCAGTTTACCGCCAATAAATGAAAGGGGACTGGGACTCCTAAGACCTCTCTCATTTTATATACTATCCACCTGCTTCATTTTCCTACTAAGTTATGTGGAAAAAACAAACGAACAAACACAAACAAACCCAAACCCCTCAATAATAAACCAAGCTGGTCAGGCCACTGTTAGGCATTTCTTTTCCAGATCATTTCTGAAAGGATGCTCTCTCAGCTGAATTCCCTGTGGGTTTTGTCCTTTGTTTGTCCCAGTGCAGAAATGATTGCACCATCACTTCTCACTACTTTTCATGTTCAGCTAGGAGAGAACATTTGAAGCTCTTGGGAATAAGGAGCCAGTAACTGAGGGAAGGTAGAAATGCCTGCTTTTGTAGGGGTACATCTTTATGTCCAGTTATTACAATCATACATTCATATGATAAAACACACTAATAAAACACAGAACTGCCTTGAACAACACTTTGTACCAGCACAACAAAACATATTATGAATGCAAGTACACATCACATGCTTCCTATGCAATTTATAAACTATATTAATGAAAAATGAATGGTAACTTGGAGAAAAACATTTATAAACTTGCTAGCCACTTAGATAACATTTCAATGTTTACCTGCATGCAGTCTTACGGCTACATAATATAGAGAGATATTTGCAACTATCTGACATCTTAAATAAATGAAAAACTTCAAATAATTTACTTTAAAAAAAAAGCAAAACAAAAAACAACAAACAGAAAAAACAGCTTTGCAGAAAGAGATGTTTATAATTTTCTCCTGCTGGAATTTTACTTGCTGCTCTTGTTCTCTTTGCCATATCATTGTAACTACCTTTCTACTCATCTGTTGATTTTGTCTTCACAAAAATTACAAGCTTATTTCAAACTGTGCTGCCAGAGTTTAACTTTTTACATTTATAGTCCTTCACAATCTGAGTAAGGCACAACCTGAGTGCCTTTCAAACTGAGAATGAGGCACAAAGTGACCTTACCAGCCTTTGCAGTTTTAGCAGCCATTACTTAGTTAAGACACAATATGCTTCAGACTTACATCATCTTACATCCATAACATGGTATGAAATTAGCTCTGGTAAGTTTGTTCTTCTATATTCTTCTGTTCTGTATACACCTTCTCTTTTTTTAAATACTCCCCAAATACCATGCCTTTACAACATATAAAAGCCATAATTTACTTTACAGATAGTTAGAGCAGTTTTAAAGAGCTGAGTAGATTTACTTTTGATACTTGTGCAGTGATTTAATCAGTTACTTGTGTTTGTTTATGGATACATTTGATTAGTGTTAAAAAAATATCACTACCTATTAGTCTTGTCACTCCTTAGTCCAAGCAATTCCCCTTATAATTTCATACTTTAGTTATTTTCAGCTCTTTTAACAAAGAACAAAGAAAACAATTAAACAATTATGATTACACCTGGGATCTTACTCTGAGACAGATTACTTCTTTACAGGTTTGTGGTTGATTTGTAATAGCCTATAACATATTGTTCATATTAAATAAGATGCAATTTAAAAACATTCTCTATGCGAGACAATAAAAATGTTATAAAAATCTGAAATTCAATTATCAGAATACAAGACTCGATACTGGCTATCTAGTTAAACCATACCATCTCAGCCAGAGCTGAAAATGACTCTTTTATCTATCCCAACTTTTTTTTTTTTTCCTCCAAAGATGAAGGGCTAAGAAACCCGCAGACCAGGCACCTTTCTCAGCACTGGGAGTTCAACTATTCTTTAATATACATGAGAAAATAATTAAGGCTGCATATGAAACATTTATCTAGTTAGGGGAATGAAAAAAGACACTAATCCACCCACGAGCCCAAGGAAAAGACAGGCAAATAAACTCCTCATCTGGGTTAGGTATGCGAGCAGGGGAAGCCCTCGGGCACGTGGGAAAGCGCTGCCGTGGCACGGCCCTGGCGCAGGGCTCAGCTGCTCTGCCATGCCTCCACCAAGGACAGTATCACAGGTCTGCTCCTCGCTGACCACGGCATGGGGAGTGAATCCAGGCTGCTTTCCAGCAACAGTGCAGACAGCTTGCCAGTATGGCTGTGACCTCTCAGGCCAGGGTCTCAATGGAGGCCACCAAAAGCCCCTTGAAAGGCAGGCCTATGGACTCCAACACACAACTCCACTGGATATTAAAAGGACTCTGTAGACATACTTGCTTATAGTGCATCATCCTCTCTCCCCATGACCTCCTCCATATTCCACAGGCGATAAAATACCAATCTGTTTCCATTAGGAAAAACTTAACTGATGTTTACTAACATCTACTTTACTAACAACCTCTTTTTATACAGCAGGGATCAACTACTTGTTGTATTAGATAGTCTGATTTAACATACCCACGCTAATTCAGAGAACTTTCCTTGTTCTCAGTGAGTACTTAGCTTTGAAGTCTGCTGCTTCTTTTTTAGACATGAGGAGGTTTGTGCCCCTAAGAGTTTACAATTTTTTTGCCTTCTTATTAGCTGCTCTAACACATTATTTCTACCACCTCTTGCTGCCATAAATTAGACTTTCTTACACAGTCATGCCTTCATCAGCATTGTCGTTCTTCCTGTATACAAACCCGTGAGTTTGGAATGCTTAAAAAATAATATTTAAAACATTCAAAATGAAAACCACTTTTTCACCAGACTGTCAGTGGCAATGGCCTCAATGCAGCCATACTTCATCTTGCATTAATATGCATAAATCATCCACCCAGCTAGAAATACAAGACAAAGATAAAAGTCTGAGTGAGGTATACTCTTATCATTCGCTGAACTGCCAATGATGCACCAGTCACATCTGGACTGGACCTGGGCAAAACATAGCAAAAACATATATTGCACAAGTGTACCGCTATAAACAGAACTGTACGAAACAGCAGAGTCATCTCTAATAATATTATAATAAATGTTCATATAATAAACTGATTATAATGAATGATCAGTTAAAAGATTAAAAGTTCAAAATAAAACCAGACTATTATAGAATTCTTTTATCAGTGAGACCACTCACTACCATGAGTGCAGGTGGCAGACTACTCTTGACAAATTTAAAATCAGTATTTCATATGCAAAACACAGCACAGTTGAACATGAATACTGTACCTTATTTCAAATCATAAGAAATTAATTTACCTCTTCACTTGCAACAGATACTGAATACAAATACTCAGTATTTAAAGGAGCAGTTTATGGATAACAAGCATTGTTTCAAAAATAGTTATTAAATTACTTCAATTAAAAAAACCTAAAAACACCCCATCTTCAATGTTTCCCTTAATCATCACTGTGTATACAGACTTTGAAAAATTATTCATTCAAACTACAAAACACACCAAAACATATCAAAATTAATGTTTAAGACGTGAAGAGTATTCATGTTTGGGAAAAATTAGGAAATATCAGTCTCGCAAAGTATAGTTTGAAGGTGCAACTGAGTAGGTGAAAAATAATTAGGCAGCTGTCAGCTTTTACAACATTCATTTCCCCTCTCTTCCCGTCCCTGAGTGGTGAAATGAAAGGGGAGGAATTGCATGCTTGAGGAGGTACCTTGGACCAGGGCAGAAGAACTGCAGAGATGCAGCATCTGCCCCACTACTGCTCTCTGACATCCTCTTACCCTGAAATGATCAAGCAAGAAAGCGAAACATTTTATGCTTGAAGAAGGAAAAAGAGAATCCACTAACTATGAGGAAGAAGCAGAACAACGCTGTTTAATCTTGGTTATGCTAAAAACAAAAATCAGTTTATATCAGGATCAGCAAAGCTACCAGAATGACATTTCTGAAAACTACTGAAGCATACCGAAGTATTTAAATAATACTTTGCATTCTTTTTATTAGACTGTATCAACCACCTTCTCCAAATTATCTTTGGGCCTTTATTTCATACCATATAGCAAAGTTTATCATTTTAATTACTTAAATTGATGACAGGTAGAGGAAATACTTGTTTAGCTAAGTGATAAATTAGCTGCCCCGTGAAGTCAAATTGATTAAAACAACCTGACTAAAAGCAAATGTCTGATGTGGAAATGGTCTTATGCATGTTTTGTTAAGTTTGACAGCATCATGTTATGAGGGTTCACAATTCTGCCTTTCATTTGTAGCTTATGAAGTAATCAAGCATGTTAGCACACAGAAGTGAGGTTTCTCCAGAATGTGAAAACATTTTAAAGTAGACAAGGAATTAAGCATTAGGAGAATAAACACACATTGTGTTTATTTAAAGCAATGAAGTACAGATGACTTGAAAACAATCTAGAAACAGTTCCAGACTCTGGGTTTTCTTTCACTGGCCAAATCTCCTGGGTCTTAAAATTATTCCTCCTATACCTTTTGATACGTTTCAAGCTGGATAATTTTTACTAACACACTTATTAACAGGCATTTTTGAAGATGTTGTTACAACCTGTAGTATTCACTGCTTTATTCTTTGCTCTGGGAGTGACTTTTACTCAGGCCAAATGGACCACTTACCTCATAGCACTGAGTTCTGCTCTCTGTCACAGCCCTTTTCTACCACCACCTCCATTTAAATACAGAAGATATCAGTTCCAGTGCCTCCAAAAAAAAAACCCAGCCCCCCAAAAAACCTAACAAACCCACCCCCCCACACACCTCCCCAGTTTAAAACTAGCTAAGGTTTCTACTCAGTCACTTCCACAGGTTGCCACCACCCAGTGAAGAAACATGCCTTCAGAGGAACACTTATTAACTCAGAAGAAAAGTGCACAATTTGACAAACTTTGGATAGCATAAAGCAAGTCTGTTTTCTTTTATAAAATGTATCAGATTATGTATCATTAAAATAGAATGATGCAAACATAAAACCAGACTGACATGGTAGAGCAGATTAACATTAACATCAGTTGTGGTCCAGAACAAAACAAACAAGATCTTGCCACTGATGGACAGGTTAACAGCCAGCGAGCCTGATGATCATGAAATGCAATTAATTTTGTCTCATTTAATAACCTTTCCTGCATTTTAACTTCTGTCTGCCTGATCTTTAATACAAAAACAGAGTTACATTGGACTTTAAATAAGTTAATTAAGTATTAAAATCAATCATGTGAAAGTCTTAATATTTAATATTGTTAGATTGTATATCAAAGTGGTTTTATTATTTATTTACTCCAAACCTTTCCAGAATACTTCACATGGCAACAGGGGGTCTGTATCTCACAAGATAAATGCATTTACAATGCCAAATAAATTATATATAAAAGCATTTGTCTTAATACATGTCATTCAATATTAAATATCACCCATTGGTACCACCCTGAAACCTTAATCCATTTTTACCAACTGCACATTTGTATTATTCAAATGTTGTCTATTAAATAGTTGTCTCAAGAGCCACAGTAAAGGAATACATACCTAAGAACAATTACCACAGGAGCTTTAAAGCACTGTCTACAGATTTAACCCTACAACTTTCATGTTTTACCAGTACTTAAACATGCAAAGTATAAATTCAGTAGTGAATTAAAATGTCAGGGATAAGAAACAACACAAATAGCCTGGGACCATGACAACGTATTCTCTTGGTAATTCACATGATAGTTAGAAACTTTTTTATGCTNTAAGACGTGAAGAGTATTCATGTTTGGGAAAAATTAGGAAATATCAGTCTCGCAAAGTATAGTTTGAAGGTGCAACTGAGTAGGTGAAAAATAATTAGGCAGCTGTCAGCTTTTACAACATTCATTTCCCCTCTCTTCCCGTCCCTGAGTGGTGAAATGAAAGGGGAGGAATTGCATGCTTGAGGAGGTACCTTGGACCAGGGCAGAAGAACTGCAGAGATGCAGCACCTGCCCCACTACTGCTCTCTGACATCCTCTTACCCTGAAATGATCAAGCAAGAAAGCGAAACATTTTATGCTTGAAGAAGGAAAAAGAGAATCCACTAACTATGAGGAAGAAGCAGAACAACGCTGTTTAATCTTGGTTATGCTAAAAACAAAAATCAGTTTATATCAGGATCAGCAAAGCTACCAGAATGACATTTCTGAAAACTACTGAAGCATACCGAAGTATTTAAATAATACTTTGCATTCTTTTTATTAGACTGTATCAACCACCTTCTCCAAATTATCTTTGGGCCTTTATTTCATACCATATAGCAAAGTTCATCATTTTAATTACTTAAATTGATGACAGGTAGAGGAAATACTTGTTTAGCTAAGTGATAAATTAGCTGCCCCGTGAAGTCAAATTGATTAAAACAACCTGACTAAAAGCAAATGTCTGATGTGGAAATGGTCTTATGCATGTTTTGTTAAGTTTGACAGCATCATGTTATGAGGGTTCACAATTCTGCCTTTCATTTGTAGCTTATGAAGTAATCAAGCATGTTAGCACACAGAAGTGAGGTTTCTCCAGAATGTGAAAACATTTTAAAGTAGACAAGGAATTAAGCATTAGGAGAATAAACACACATTGTGTTTATTTAAAGCAATGAAGTACAGATGACTTGAAAACAATCTAGAAACAGTTCCAGACTCTGGGTTTTCTTTCACTGGCCAAATCTCCTGGGTCTTAAAATTATTCCTCCTATACCTTTTGATACGTTTCAAGCTGGATAATTTTTACTAACACACTTATTAACAGGCATTTTTGAAGATGTTGTTACAACCTGTAGTATTCACTGCTTTATTCTTTGCTCTGGGAGTGACTTTTACTCAGGCCAAATGGACCACTTACCTCATAGCACTGAGTTCTGCTCTCTGTCACAGCCCTTTTCTACCACCACCTCCATTTAAATACAGAAGATATCAGTTCCAG
>VZTO01023327.1:88109-117195 GCA_013400615.1 Syrrhaptes paradoxus | reverse complement strand
TGCTGTATAGGGACCCTGAATAGTGACACAAGGACCCAGCAGCATCATATAATAAACTGTAGCTTCTATTGTACTACTTGTGTTCTGATACTCTACTGCATTTTCAAATGAGGGTCAAAGCTTAACTAGCACTGATTTGTTCTGGGTTCAAACACTGTTCCATTGTTAAGCTAGCTTTGACAGGGGCAAATACCTGACTTCCAAATGGTATTTGTTCTGATCTTTCATGTTTTGTATTGCCTCACTGGGCAGGCAGTAAGAGCAGCCGCTGTTCTTGCTGCTTTGTGACAGAAACAATGCAATTTCCAATAGCAAACCCTATATTAAAATACACATTAAGGAAATAAATACAAGTGTGCTGCCATCAGAGCAAAGAGTGTGTTGCAGTAAAACCTCATGGTCATTATGCTAAACAGATTGTAGTTCAACACGCTATCTCTCCAAGTTGGGAAATCAATTTTACTGCAAGTGCTTTTGAAACTGCCAAATAATAACTTCAGATTTAATTAGGGAGTGTCTGAATAACAACCCAACTATCAGCCAGGATGGACATCCAAGTAAGCATTAAAGAGGTCATGTAACAGTACTGATGCCCTGTCGTTTGTGCTTTTGTACTGGTTTGTTTGTTTTACTGGCTGGAACCTGCACTGGTATTGGTGGTTCTTGGAAGAGATTAAGCTGCGTCAGCCTTTACCTGCTGGGGCACTCTCTGGCAAACCCCTGCACTCTGGCCCCCAGGTCAGCCAGATCAGATGCTTGCCTGAGAGTACTGTTTCTTCTGCCATCTTACGTGTCTGAAGGCATGTTTGTTTGTTTTGCATGGAGGTCACAGCATAGAATACATAATGAAGTCAGTTTACAACACAAAATTGGGATGCTGTATACAGAATCTGCAAGCACGCCCAAATTCCCTAATCTAGATGATGCCCTAGAAAAGTAATGACATCCCTCAAACATGTCACAACTAACCAGAACAAATTACCATATGTTTAATAGAGCATAATTTATTGACTAAGATCTTCCAATGAAGATTTAACCTGCATTTTTTTTTTCCATTTTGGAGAAAGCTGCTGGAAGTGCCAGAATGTTGTATGTGCTTTGTGGGTGTGCTCAGGTGTACAGCAGACTGTGATGCAGACCAAGTAATGGGTGGGTTATCAGAAAGGAGACTGTTGACATTTGCAGGTCAGAGGAGGAGGCAATGTGTCACAAAGCAGCATGAGAGAACAGGGACCAATCTCTGTCCCTCCAACAATAAATATTTATTTATGTATGTGTGGAAGAATGGTAAAAGGAGCTAATCTGGTGATGTGATCAACACGAGTGATACAAAATGTGTAATAAGCCATCCCAAAAGCACTGTTCTGTAGGAGGGAAAACTTTGACCTGTAGCTGTACCCCAGAAAATAGTAGTTCACTATTCCTGAAGCTACCCCTGGTGCAGGCAGATTAGATCCTAAACTGCTAATGAAAAAACATGAAAATGTGTGGAAGGTGTTTTTATGTACTGTTTTCTATTTCATCTGTTTATTCTCAATCTGTTTTTTCTTGTATTTTCAGAAGCGAGAAGAGTGTATTATTATTGTATTTAAGAGCAGGTTTGAACAGAATCCCCAAACGTTTACAAATTAGCTTTTTTGAGTATGATCTACCAGTCTATATAAAGAGTATGTGCATGTTGTCTCTCACACATTCTTCAGAAACAGCTTTAAGATAGATGAGAGCTTCAGAAATGGCTTTTGCAGTTATGACTAAAATTATGTTTGTTTAGCAGCTTTACTGCTTTCTCCCCATATTGCTTTCACGGTGTAGAAACAAACATAAAAATCTTTCTTTCAAAGTTCCTTCAATATGTAAATGTGCTATTTTCCCAGGTTACCTGGGGCAGTGGGTATGATTAGATAATTCTAGACAAGTGATGAGTCCTGTACCCCATGGACTAAACGAAAAATTCATATTCTTGCAAATCCTAGGATTTCCCTTACCATAATTTTTGTGCACAATTTTGAATCATATGAGGTATAGTTCTGTCAGCTTATCAGAACTATTGAAAAGCTTTCCTTTTTTAGGAAAGGGCATGCAAAACACAAACTAGTTAAACATCATGCAAATTATGTCCTACTGGTGGAAAGTGTGTGTGTGCTCCCATAGGTGTATTTGTAATCATCAGCATTTTCATAATCCTCTAGTTGCGATGTGAATTTATAGTGTAGGGAAACAAATCACATTCTTTCTGTAGTTTTAAGAAGTAGCCTGTTCATGTGAAAAATAAAGTAGATCTGAGAAGTCTCAGAACAGAAGTTAGGAAAGAGCTCAGTTTGCACAAAGGTTGTAACAACTTCAAAAATTATTTCATCATATTTAAGAAATGCTAAGTGTCTTACATTGTTTGCAAAGAGCAGCAGACTCAGCATTATTCAAGATGAGGTCTGGTATAGTTATGGTAATGACAGCATTGAACATTTTTAAGCTTCTGTTAACTAAGCAGCTCTCTATCCAAAAAATCAATACCCAACTACTTATCTACTTCTGTCTCTATTTAGACTGAATCTTGGAAAATATTCTGCACATTAGTAGTCACTAATCCTTATCCATGGATTCTCATGTCATTGCGGACTGGGAGTTAGTTTTTCATTGTTCTGAATTAATGGTTCGTGAAGGAAAACTTGTTTTATGTTGCAGAGTGTAATGCTTAAAATAATTCCTTGTCAAAAACTGCTACTCTCTTCCATTGCTGGAACAAAGAGTGTAACAATTTTTGTTAGAAAAAATGGATGAACTCAGTACTGTAGATCTCAGCGCCCTGTAGCTATAAGTGTCCTGGTAAACGTTAGGTATTGATATTTGTTTTGTAATAAATTGAATCTGGTATCAGTAACAGCAAACTTCATTGACTTAAACTTTTATAGCAGAGGGTATTCCTGCTGATGAGCAGTTTAACTACTTGAAGTTTCAGTGATCAAAGTTGCTATGCGTGTTGTGAAGTGTAGTGTATCTGAATCTAGCAGCACCCTTTTCCTCATCTCCCCCCATTTCATCCTGCACTAGTGATACATATCTCATTACAAAAAAACCCAACTGGAACTAGTAGTAATTAATTTGCTTTGATAGCAGAAGTAGGAAATTAGTCTATAAAGAACTTTTTTAAAAGCTTCTTTTATTTAACATTCTTTAGAAGTACAAATTATTGACTCAGAGCAATTAAGGACAAACTCGGATGTATTCCCCACACAGACTTCACTCACATAGATGATCTGGGGTAAGGATTGTACATTATAGGAAAATATTTAAAGAAATGGCAAATGCTAGGAAAAGCATCTCAGACAATAGGGATACTGAGCTATTGAAATAAAATGCTTTTTGGAATCTGTAGGAAAGCCATAAAATCCCCTTTTTAGAAGTTTTGGAAATAGTTAGGTAAGGCTTATTCCAAGATTGCGTTAGAATACTTCATCCTGCTTGATCCATGATAGTAGGGCAGCTACTCATGTAGAAGATAAGGATTTAGCTGCCCTACTCTGCTTTAAATTTTCAGTTCTGATATCTGATTACTGCTTTTATATCTCCTTGTGAATAGCCAAGTACGTACAGAGCATTCTGACTGAGTAGGCTAGCATGGTACAAAGTATACACTTTGAATTTTTACAAAGTCACAAATGTCAACATCACAAATATTCTACACCCCCATGCTTAATAAAATAAAAGAAAGCTTGTTTGTGAGAATAACTGAGTCTGTATTACAATCAGTTTCTTAGAATGCTTTAGATATTCTGTAATTTAGAAATAATGGAGCAAGTCAAAATACTTGAGAGTACCAGAAGTCTTCCAGTACAGTAAACTTTTGCTCTGTTTGATAGTAAGGATAATTAACTTCAAATGAATAAAGAATGAGGTTCTGGCTCGTTTGTACACTGACTTAGGTAAGATATGTGTGTCCTTAAAATTAAATTTGAGTGACAGTGAAGCTTTCTGTCTCTTGCGTCCTTTCAGTATCAATACATTTCTAGACGCGCCAGCCACTCCAGCACCCGAGGTGCTTTCTGCACTTCCTTTGCACCTTCCCTCAGCTGACAGCCACACCGTAAGCGATGGCTTTGAGCAGTTTGACAAACCTTGCTGAAGACTAAACAGAGCCTTTGCGGACTGTGGTGTTTGCAGGGGATAATGTTTCAATGTATTAATGCTAAAATTAACACTGAATAGTCAGAACAAGTTTTCACAGGCCTCAGTTAACTCTTTGTCTATTTTTATTATATGTGTATCTGTCATATTTGTATGTCCATAATTTCATATGACTACACACGGGTGCTCTTGTCAATGCGATGTGTGCAGCTTCAGAAAAAGCAGGTTAGCTAATTTTCCTGGTCTATCTGAAAGTTAATATGATGAAAAAAAGGGAAAGAAATCCTGAATAAGTGGTATGAAAAAGATCCTGACCTTTGTGTGTGTAATTATTTTGATTTTTTTTCTTTATGTGGTAAATATGTCAATGGGGGGGAGGGGGAAGAGATGATAGTAAAGCTAAACTGGACTAATACTCTTTCAGAAGTGTCATGGTGAGGATGCAATGCAGAATTGAGTCCTTACACTTAAATTTTCATTAAGATATTTGGTACAAAGCCTGTACTTTATACTATACTGAACTCTCTTGTAGTAGTCCTTCTTATGACTAGAATCTTCCAGTGTAACACTTGAGGTCTATTTAGTAATTAAATAGGAAAGGAAACAAGGTTTGGATATAGTTTCTATTATTTGAATAATCTTTTATCACTTTTTGAGTCCTGCATTAAATATTTTATGTATCCTTTCAAAGTAAAAAGTCATAAGAATCTGACAGTTATCTGCTTAAAAAATAAAGCTCTACTGTATGTCACATGATGTTAGCATGAAAACACTTCATTAACATCTCTTTTAAATAGAGGTCATGTTTTTGTATGCTAATTAGAAGCCTATGTTGTCATTTGTATTGCAGTGGTGCCCAAAAATCAGATTTGAGACCTTATCATGCAGGCTTTTGTACATGGAGAGATGTGGTCCCTGCCTTCAAGTACCTCCTATCTAATGAAAAAAATGATGTATGAGCATGACACATTGTAGGTGGGAAAGATTAGATGGAGGATAAGAGTAATTGTCAGTACAATCAAGTGAGGTTACCACCATGAGCAGAACAAAAGGCTGTAATTATCATTGCTATTAGCAAACACGGGTCTGAGGAACGTCTACCCCACCACCCAAGAAGCCGGGAACTTGCTTGTATGCTGAAGGTCTGCCAGCTGACAAAGGCAGCTCTTCCTTGAGAAACAGACTTCTGTTTCTCAAGCTGATGTCAGGGAAGAGATCCCATACCATTACTCCAGGGTAGAAATGTTATACTGGTGAACAGTAACTCTAATGGCTTGTCACAACTGGCTCTCAAAGATCTGAAGTAGGACTCCTGCTATGCAGCTATAAATGAAGCAAGTTTATCAGTGGGGAAGGAAGAGTGTTTTAAAGATTATGAGATTAGAATGTTAAACTCCAAAGAATTAGAGTGAAAAATGTTACTTTAAATTGTTATTGCGCTTTCATAGTTTAGGAATGCCCATCTATATCAAGCTTTGCGTTCCCACAGTTGATTTTTTTCTCCCCATCTTGTATATGAACTTTAAATGAGCAGATTTAAGGTAATGGAGCTGTGCATCTCCTTTAAAATGATTATTCAATTCCATTTATTTCTACTTAATGATGGTGAAGAACAAAATATTCTTTGCAATAAGCCCAAGAAAGTTAAACTATCTTCTTGGAGGAAGGACGCTACAGCATGCCTACATTTTTCTAGATAGTTATGGTTCAGTGAAAAGTCTCCTACCAAAGTAGGTGTTTCACTGTCAATTCCTATGGTATCAGAGTAGGTTATTAGAGAGACAGCATAGGCATTTGGTGATCTTAACATGAGGTTTGGTCAATACATCCCAAACATGAAAAAGAAGAAAAAGTGACTCTGATATCTGAAACTGGGAAAGGAAAGCAAATTGTAAGTAATCCCTAAAGGGAACAGTTAGACTCTGTTTAGATGGCATTACAACATATATCAAAGGAGAACATTCTATAAAATACACAAGTCAAAAAAGGGTTTCATTTGTTGCTCATCATTTTCATTTGGGAACAGATGAGCAAGTACAAACATGGGGAGCTGGTTATATATGATGAGTGATTATGATGTAGTTTTCTTTTTAAAAATATAGAGACTAATTTTCACATGTCGTCTCTATGGTCATTTAGTTCTAGTGTGCACAATTAGAACTTTCCTGGAACACCAAAGATCATAGACTGTGAATAGAGATGAAGTATTTTGTTCCATTGTCAGCTATAAATTGAAGGCCGTGGTCAGCAGCGAGCCGTTGGGCTGGCTACTAACAGAATGGTCTGAGACGGTGGCTCACTGACCTCAGTGCTCAGTAAGAGGCATCACATCATCTAAACAAGAAAGCCAATAGGCTGCTTTTTTCATCAACAGGGAGAAAACGACGCCTGTTAAAAGTTTAAAAAGGTTTATTCGTGGGGGTGGTGTTTGCTCAAGCAAGCCCCGTGTGTCATTGTGGCTGCGGTGGCACAGAAGCCAGCTCCTCTGCCAGGGATGCCTGGACAGGCTGCCCTGCGCTGCTAACCGACCCCCTCTGCTGGATGCAAAACTCTCTCATGGGAACAGCCAATATTCTGCATTTTCTTGCCTTTTTAAAAAATGTTATTTTGTCCATTTTATTCCTCTTCTGACTATCCTTACTGAGGAGTCAAATATATTATTTCCGTTGAGCTGATTCCAGATAAGGAGAATATTTATTGGAATTCCTCATTAATAGTGTTCTTTTTAATCAGACATCTGCCATATTTGTGTCTGTATGTTCGTATGTTTAGGGTTGTGGTAGTTTTAATCGGATAGATGAGCATTTGTTTGTTATAGTTTAGTAAAAATTTCTGGTGCTAATACTTTGACTAATAGATAAACACTTTTAAATATTAAAATGCTTACAGTAAGCTTGTAGGGATTTTATGATAGGCTTTAACATTGTAGGTTAACTTTTTTTGAATCGCCTATTACTGAGACATCTGAGTCTCAGATTTACTTTCCTATATGATTATGACCTTCAAATCCAGAATAAAATTCACCAAAAGTCCTTATGAAAGATCTCATTTTCCCTAATAACATCCGTGTGAAATGTCAGATAAGCACCTGTGTACGGAGAACAAGTGTCAGAAGTCTGTATTAACAGTTCCTTGGATATACTGGAATTTGTGCCACTGGACAGATATGGATTTAGGAATGAAAAATAAACTTTCCCTAAGTAGGCAACGATTTGAATGTTTATTTACATCCTGCTGTAGTTCCTCTTAAGGCTAAGTTAGTCAATGTGTATTTGTTGTTATGGGAGTTAGATATCTTGCAGCACTCATTCTAGGTGATGAGGAGCCAGTGTGAGTATCTCAGTATGACACTGGAATCCGTCAGATCTGTGAAAAGTGGCCAGTAGTTCAGAGGATGTATGAATAAAGGGATAATGATGCCATCTGGCCTTGAACTCCACTGAACACTATGAAACTGAAGAGAAGAACAGGACCACAAAGCCGTATTTTAGTTTCTTTGTTGCAACTGTAAATCCAGAGTTACTCTATTTACTTGACTTCAGTCAAATTAATCCACGTATTGAGAGTGCACATGATTTAAAAGGCCTGCTAGAAACAAGATACGAAATTGAAGGAAAACTATGCTTTGTTTGCTTGTACCAAGATTATAAATTTATTAGAGAAAGTTGACTTTCCCGTAGAAAATAAAACCTTTGAAAAACAGTTTTCATAAAGAATTGTTGATTTTATTGACACTTTCTAGGATACTTTCTAAAAACCTTCCTGTCTTTTTTACACCTATTTAAAACATACTTAAATCACATATTGGAAAGGCTGCAGGCATGTTCTTATCAATGTTAATATTTTAAAAATGTATATGCAGCTATTTGTTATTCATTCAAAAATAAAAGAGCCAAATTTTAAAAAAATCTTCAAAGGAGAGTTGCTTCAGGAATTAGAAATAATTTGAATTTTTTATATTCAACCTATTTTTCTGTAGTTCAAAAGCTCTTCCACCAGAAGATGTCAGTATTTTACAGTTGTTGAACTAAACCCAAGTGAAATAGATTATGTGTAAATTATTAAAGCCCCGAAAATTATTCTTGTCAAAATAAATGCCTAATACTCTTTGGTTTTAATATGCTGTTGGGAGAAATGTACTACTGTTTAAATGATTCTTCTTTGATTGAACTTCCTATATTCTTTTTCTAATTTTCTTATTTAATTTGCTGTAGAAGAACATTTTTGTTACCCAAGATATTTTAATGTAAACTCAAGCTTTAAAAAACAATAAATTAGTGTTATTTGGTACCTGCTAAATATCTCTAATCTGAAATTACATAAAAGCTAAAGAACCTGGAGGGGGAGAAGCAAATCTGGAAGGCTGCTATCAAATCCTCTATGAAAGCTGACAGGTTCTAGAAGATAATAAGCTACCAAGTAGCTTATCCCTTTGCTAAGACATCTCATGGCAAAATTGAGCAGGTATCTTGATGTAAAAACCAGAGAGCAGAGACAGTCTTGATTTTCTTTTTCTAAGCCCTATTTCAAAGGAAATTTATTTTCATCCAGTAGTCTAAATCTGTTTGTTTGTGCTGCAGGGTAAAAATACTGTAACTTCTATCCTTGGATAGCCAGTCTTTTAAAAGATGAAGAAATTTGTATGATTTGACATTGTATGTAGACATCATGGCTACTCAGATTCAGGGAGAAGGCAAAGGCAGAATAATCACCAATCCTCAGTCAGTCCTGCTGAACTAAAGGAGAGGTTTAGTGCTTTGGTTGGGTGTGGAGGCTCTCTGTGTTGCAAACAGTGTGTTTTCTAAAGAGATTGTGCCAATATGTGGAGCAGCTAGTTGTTACCAAGTATGTAATCTCTTTTATGTCCGCTTATCTGATCTTTGCAATGTTCTCATAAGGAGATCAAACACTGAATTGAGCATTATCATTTTTGTTTCATCAATGTGAAAGCTGAAAGTTAAAGGTTAAGTCACTGATGTAGGAGTTGGTATGAGAGCTCGGATTTCTGCCCCTGCTTCAAAATTCAGTGTTCTTTTCTTATCATGAAGATAAGAAGATCAATTAGCAGAGGTTCATGGGTTTTTGCTTGCTGACCCTGGCTTTTCAGGTAAGTATAGTTGATTCCAGTGTACTAGCAGTGTCCTGTAGGTGACACTCCAGCAACATGAATATAGTCAAATCATAATGAAGTTTGGTTTTGTTACAGTATTATAGAATTATAGTGCTTTTAAAATTGAAAATCATTTAATTGAGACAATATAGTTTTAAATTTTTTTCTTATTATTCACCCAAGTACATTTTGTTCATGAAAAAACTATTTTCTATTAAATGTATCAATTCTTGTCATGATAAACATGATAAAAATACTCTTCTCGCTGCTCAATTCACTAGCTGGGGGTTTAAAGAAAATGCTAAACTTTGTGGACTTTCAGCTAGTTTATAGAAGGTAATGATATTTTTTTACCATAATAAACTCTTGCAGACATTTTTAAAACAACAGACATTCATCAAGTAGTTGAATCAATCATGGAAAAAAATCCTAAATGAAAAATTGGAGAATGAACCAACAGGGATCTTTCTGAGTTACAAGGCTAAAGCCCCCTCTGTGTGCAGCATAGCTACGTGATCTTGTCCGTACAGTTTGTCAAGATCCGTACCTAAGCTTGCTGGCTTCTTTGTCCCCCAAACTCCAGTGAATCTTTGTGGAAGCTCGATACAGAGTTTCACATCTTTAATAATTTCAGAGTTTCTAATTTCCTGTCTAAATGTAATAATAATCAATTTGTAACTATTTCTTCTTGTCTCTGCATGGTTTTACACACTGCACGCTTCGTGGTGTTTGTGTGAGTTGTTCACAGAAAGGAGTCTTGTCCCTTCTCAGCTTCATTTTGGAAATGAAAACCAACTACAGCCTTTTTAGAGTCCCTTTTCTTTTAGTTTCCCATTACAGGAAAAAGGCATTACTGGTTCATGGTTTGCTGCTGGATGTGTTTGCAGAACCAGAGTTAATACTGACCCCAAAATATCTCTATTGGGTACAAGAAATAAACTGAAAGTTGTAGCTGCATAACAGGAATAAAAATTGCAGGGCTGAAAGTGAGAGAAAATAGAGACAGCTGCTAAACAAATACAGGCTGGTTCCAAAATGAACCTGTGATGGAAAATGGGTAGCATCCCATTCCTCAAGTACCTTACATATGCAGAGGTTTTGATCCCTATGTTTTAACTGGAGTTTTTAAGGTAATACCAGATATACTGTGCTTACTTCTGAAGATGTAGTTGCATTAAATCTTGTATACCCCATAGGCAAAACATCATCCCTGTCAGGACGAAGACCGATTTGGTTTTCTACTTGATGTTTTATTACCAAATCTCGTAAATGCATGTGATAGTCCTTTGAGAGTAAGGAGACTCAGCTGCTGTTTTGATAAGCAGAAGAAATTCACTTCATAAATCTTCACTGTTCTGGTCTCTGAAATCAGACTCTACTGGTACGTGAACATTTGTGCAGTTATTCTAGATTTACACCCATAAAATTGTGAATGAGGTTGTCCAGAATGTATGTGTGTGCTGTTGTTCGAGTTGATGGAATAAAACCAATACACAAGTTTGCTAATATCTATGTGCCTTGACATAAACCCTCATTAAAGCACATTAAAGGAAATGTGATTTTATATTTTTTTCAATTCAGTTCAAAGGCTGTTAAAAGATGCTGAATAAAAAGCTTGTTCTATTTTTTCTTCAATATACATTAAGTAACTGTAATGATACACAGTGAATGAGATTCATCCTTTAAGCAAGGAAATTTCTGGACAAATGCCAGTGAAGTTGAGTCATGTAAAGCTCATGAGTTGGCTAAATGTCTTATTGCATTATTCTCCTCGGTCAGTGTTCATATCCTTGATTATTCACTTTTGAGTGCTTCATGTAGGTTATTTTTCCAGACAATGGTTTGGGAGAAGAAAATAAGTTTAGGAAAGGAAAAAAAGACCTGGGTGGCAATTAAAATACCTCACAGCTGCTTCCTGGTTTTAGATAGTGGTTTTGATTACTTCACCTGTTCATGATAATTAGGTCCACATGAGCTGCATGCAGAGTTGAATGGTAAACCTGAATGCCTGGTATTGAACTGCTACAGTTTGAAAAAGAAGAAAATCCCAAATCAAGATGAAAAGCAACAAAGTATGGCATTCTTGTAGCACTCAAATCCCTCACAGTATTTTGTTTCATTTTATGAAATCCTTGGGACTCTCAGCATTTAACTGGGCTGTACAGAGTCAGCCTTGCAGGGCTAGGTAGTGTTGCGGTATGAATTGTCTCTTAAACTAACCTTACAAAATATCAAGTCAGAGGTTAATGTCCTTTTACGTAGAAGATACGAGCAGCTTTAAAGAAGATCACTGGAATGGTTGCATTTTTGGATTATTTTTCTTTTAAGCTTTATTATCCAGGCAGGAGAGCTTAGCTTTTATGTGACCAACAGTATTAAAAAAAAAAAAAAAAAAAAAAAAAACAAAACCAAAAAAACCCACCAAAACCACAAACCCTCATGATGTGCTTTATAAGAGTAGAGGTTTACCTCATTGTAGTTGCCTTAACTTCGCTTTCTTAGTGTAGCCAAAGCCTAGTTTGCACAAGCTTGTCCGACAGCTTTCAGCCCAGATCTCCATCCGTAATCAACAGCAAAGTTGTATTTTCTGCAAGCTCTTGAGCTTTCTAAATGTTTTCTTCTGCTGTGTTTGCCACCTGTGGTTTTGCTTACTGTAATTGCATTGTTTTTTAGAAAAAAAAATGTTCTGACATATTAATTTTGTGGAGTGTAGTTTCACCCCCCCACACCTTAAGATTACTGTAGGTGACAGCTGAAATAACAGTGGGACACAAGGGATTTAGAAAGACAGCTCACTTCTAAATTCTCATCAGGTAGGCAAGTTCCATCTATTCCTGAAAGAAAGCGAGCCTTTATAAGGCTATCTATGGCTTCTCAGCCTGGAAACTAGTGGTTTTAAAGTCTAGGCAAATATCAGAGGGGCTTACCAGAGAAATGTATGTGCCTTTATCTCAGGTATGGAAAGCTCAAAACTGTAATCACAGAAGGCTGCATGAACATTATTTAAGGCTATAATTTGTCTAGCACCCCAAAAACATGTCAGGCGCTTCTCAGAGCAAGAGAGGTCTGTGGTCACAAAGATTAAATATGATTATTTGTATGTGTGTGCCAGAATCTTACATAACAGTATGTCTAGAGAAAAATCATTACTATTAATTATTTTTTTTAATCAGGATTCAGTGTTTGAGGTGCAGAGAGATCACCTGGTACCATAAAAACTCATAAATGTCATTGCATTATATGGCACTGCTAATATATTTCACTGTTATGGAATGGCCTTAGTTTACCAGCCCCTTTGATCCTAATACACAGCATCTGCTTCTGGAAATTATTATTTCTCACACAAACTATTTGTTTTCTCTCTGCTCCCCAGCTGGCCTGGATGCAGTTCTGTCCTCTTTGTTTTTCTGGTTTGGGAGTTGTTTTTTAAATGCCAATGGCATATACTACAGCCTTTGATCTTCCCCTGCTACCTCAATGCCTACTGAAGAAGCAATAGATCTGTAGACAGCATCACTTGTCGAGTCAAACATGTTTGGCAAAAGTCTGAGTGTGACTAGGAAAGCTCATCAAGAATTTCTGTCATGTCAAAGCCAAGGGATGAAGTTAGTCTCAGTTAGTCAGCAAAGATTCTGTGAAAATGCATCTTCCCGGAACATTCTCAAGCCTTAGTGAGAGAAGGGATTCATTCTCAAACAAGTCAGGATGCTGTCATGTTCAAGAAAAGTCAAATTCATATCTTACGTTGAGCTTCTCAGCTCCTGCTTTCTGCCTCTCCTTTGCTGCTGGTCACAAGTTCTATAACGCCTCATATGAAGTTTTACATTCTTACTTAAAACATACAAATACTGATTTTGAATAAGGAACAAACCTGTGTAAAATAGATTCTGGTTAACCATAGGCTGAGGTGGAAAAGGCAAGTAGTTAATCTGGGAAGCTTTCTTCGCCCCAAGACAGGACAGGAGACAGAATTAGCCAAACTTCTCAGTGGAGAAAAATGATGATTTGCTAGAACAAAAATGTAACCAATTAACAGCATGCTGTCCTGGGAACCTGGATACATTGCTTTCTCAGTACTCGGTGTATAAAAAAATAATTGAGAAAACATTTTTTCATTATAGAAATTGTTCAACATTGGCCTGAAATACTGATTTTAATTTTTGAAGTTTGGAGTAACCCTCTTGGCAAAGCATTCTTCACGCAATACAAATGTGTATGGAGTAGGTCATGTGTAAAAGTATATATACGGATGTAAGAGTCATCTCCAAGATACATTTAGTTTATGAACAGAAGTAAATTGAAAACACTGATTGGAACATCTGGGACACTGCTTTTAAAGCAATACTTTCAAATGACTCTTTGCAGGAAGGTACAAGCACGAATTGTATATGCTGTGTTTATAGCCTTCTTTGCAGACAGGGATAAGATTGCCGAGAGTTGAAGACTCATGAACGTTCCTGTCACTATTTCCAGGGCTGAGGTAAAACAGCAGCTAGAAGAATTGAACACCTTCTTGTCAATCAAAGCTAAGTTGGTGTATTCAGCAGTCTACTGAAATGGTCTTTTTTTCCTTTTCTTTTTTCCCCACAGAGTTTGCTGGCAAACATTTTTGGTGTTTTTTTCCTAGTAGAAATGTTCTTCCTGTGCAGCAGACCCATTTGACATTCTCTTTCAGATGGTACGTGTTATTTCTTCCTTGTGATGTGTGAAATTGAGGAGGTCTTTTGAAGTACTCAATATGAAGAGAAGTAACTCAATAGAGACTTAAACACAGAAAGATCTATTTATTGGACAAAAGATACATGCAGTCAGGTCTCCAACATGAGAACTCACTTCTGTCGTAAAAGTTCTGTAATGACTCCTGAGGGTTATAGACAAACAAATTTGAAAACCCCCAGAATTTGAGATTGTTAGGTGAAGCTCAAAGATGATACTACTATGTGGTCCATAAAGGCCAGTTCTGCCAGCATACCTTGCCTAAACGTGCATCTTCTGTGCTTTGCATAATAGGAGGCTTACAATGTAGCTAGTTGAAAATTATTTTCAAACTTCTTGTTTGTGTCTTTTAAGAAAAATTCTGTTTGCCTCTCTTTCTATTCTTCAGTTGTTCCTCTTTGTCTCATTCTGGTAGCACTGCAAGTCTTTGTTTTGCATTTGATCACTGCAGAGAAAGGAGGGGCTGGTATATCTAACTGGAAAAAAAGAGGAGAAAGAAAAAATAAAGTATGCTAGAGCCTTCTTAGCTGTCTTTTGAACCTCTTACATATTAGATGTCTGATTGAAAAAAATCCACTGAAGCTAATAGGACTGACTGCTAATCTTATTGGGTTTTGAACTAGACTTTAGTATCTGCTCTTATATTAACCAGCAGAAAAAAAGGAAGCTGTATTTTTTTTTAATATGCTGCCAGCAGATGTCTCACACATTTTTCTTATAAAAGCAGGATTAATGATTTAACTCACTTTGATCATACAGTTCCAAGAGAGTGAAAGTTGATGAAACATTTTTCATTATGTTATGGACAAATTTTCAGTAGCTTACAGGATCAACTATTTTGAGTCCTTTTTGGAGAGACAGGTTTACATAGCAATCAAACCAGAACAAAATTTCGGGGGTTCTTTCAGTGTTTTCATGCTCAATATGAAATTTAATGTACCTAAGAGTCTAACTCCTCACATTAAAATTAATTTATATTTCAGGCTTTCTCATTTTTTATTTATTCTTATGCCCTTCACACTGCTCATGCAAAGGGACTCCAAAATGTCCTGGAAATTACAATTTATGACAAATGCAAAGAGTTTGGCAGAGTACTGTTGATGCAAATGAGTTTGGCTGTGTTCTTCCCTAATAACTGCTTGCATTAATTATTCCTTCTCCTACCAAAGGAACACTCTGAATTACACTGTATTTTACGCTGTTTGTCATTATACAGAAATTGCTTCTAAAAGCCCCGGAGATCCTGTTCTGCTGTGCTACATCAGCCATTTTCGTGGGCTTAGTGCTTATGCTGAATGCCTGATGTCTGTGCAGGCTGCAGTCTGTTTAATTCGCTTCCCCATGGAGTCAGAGAATGCTGAATAAAAATATACATACTCCCTGAAAAATTCTTATTGGCCTGATTACTCCAGTTTCAGAGACGTAATGCAGCAGTAACAGTAGACTGACAAAGTAAAAGGGTTCTATCTCTTCACTTGAGGTACAAGAGTGATTGTACAAAGTTGAGGGGCACTTCAATTTTCTATAGAAATGTGAAATCTGTATCCAGAAAGAGAAAAGCTGCTAAGGTGCTTTTGTGCTGTAGCAGTGGCAGGAGAGGAGCAGAGGAGTTATTCTGCATTCAGACCCAATAAGCTCCTATATACCTAGAAAAAAACCAAGCTGTGTAACATAACCCAGCTGTCCTCATTCATGAGAATGCTGGTGCCACAATAATAATGATTACTCTGAATATATTACATTTGCTTGTTATTCTATATAAAGAGGGAAAATAAATGGGAGGGTATAATGAAATGGCATCCCCAACAGTTTGAGAAGCAGGTTTTTAGATAGGGAGATAGAGATACCCATTTCAGGACATTTCACGACTGACTAATCATTTTAGTTGTTTTATTTTGTACATCCCAAATTACGTCCACTGTTTCTAAAAAGGGAAGACCAAAGGCCTGGCTCAGGGACAAAAAAAAAAAAAGGGACATAAAAGCATGTCCAGCAAATAAAACATAAGAATGCAGCTCCATTGTTTTGCTTGTATATTTTGTGCTCTTCTGTCTTCTGGTATATTCATTTATATGATAAATTCTGTATTGTGAGCTTGATAAATAATAACAATTTGACCTGAAGGAGACATGTAGAAGGTGAATGGAGTATAGGCCATCATTCTCCACTAAGCACACTTGCCCTTCTA
The DNA here is from genome assembly GCA_013400615.1 of Syrrhaptes paradoxus. NCBI lineage: Eukaryota > Metazoa > Chordata > Aves > Pterocliformes > Pteroclidae > Syrrhaptes > Syrrhaptes paradoxus. The sequence continues at coordinate 101,059 of VZTO01023327.1, read as the reverse complement.
AAGCAAGAATAATCTAAAAGGATCACAGAAGCCAAGGGCTGTAGTGAGGAAAAATGAAATTATTCAGACAGTGGGTCCTGTGTTCCTCAAGGGCAACAGAGAGCAGCATAAGCAGCATATCATCAGTGGCACTATCAGATAAAAAAGGCTTGCTTACCAATCTTTGAAAACATTTTCATGAGACACCTGTCCAGCATATCTACTTTTTCCATTTATTTGTGGACTTCTGTATGTTCTGGTGGATTTATGCTTATTTTTAAATGTATATAATATGTTTAAAATGAGATAAAATTTGTAATATCTTCTTGTTTTGGGTGTAGGGTTGCTTTTCTTTTACAAAAAGGCAGTCCTGCAGTCATCGCTCGCCTGAGCATTTACTTCTACTGTTGCTTATATGTAGACATATCAAGTTCACTGTTTTAGGAGCAAAAAGGAGTTACCTCTATGAAAGAAGGTTCAAAATGCTACTGCCCAGTCTGTTATGCATGAAGGAAGAAACTTGCCTGAAAGTAGTTTAATCAAGATGAATGAAATCTGCCTTTGAAAGCATCGCTGGATGCTTTCCATCCATCACTGGATGGTTGCCTTCAAAGACTTGTGGCCAATGGCTCCATGTCCAAGAGGGGAAGGGTGACGAGTGGCTTTTCTCAGGGGTTTGTATCAAGACTGTTGGTGACACAGACAGTGGGACTGAGTGCACCCTCAGCAAGTACAGGACAGAGATTTTCTGGCACTTTCCATGGAAGAAGTACGTGGCTGTGAAGCAGTCATTGTATTTGATCTTGTTAGTTTTGGCACACTCTTCTAATCTATTTCTTCATTTGTCGCAAACCCATATCTCTAGCTCTTGTGCTGTCCTGAAGAAGCTTTTGTCCTTCATCTGTGTTTAAGTCTAGCTGCGCTGTTTGACACATTTATTTCTAGATAAAATAATTAGATCAGTGGTATCTTTCAATAGTGTCTTTTTGGAAAAAAATTGCATTTGAGTGAACTTTCCCTGTGTGAGACTACATTGCTGATGTAATCCCACACCCATTGCCTGGTAATTTATAGGTGAACATACCAGCAAGCCTTAGCTTTAGCGAGAAACATAACATCATCACACAACAGTAACTCTTTTTAACTGAAGCTGATTCATACATAATTGACTGTCTGTAGCATACAGAAAATGTTTTCATGTCTGTATAACATTTCTATACTGATTGGCATGTGCAATAGATGGTAATGTACTCTGAATGTATTCTGTTTAAGTTTTAAAACAGAAAACATTAGAAAACTTCACAAATAATCAGAACAATAAAAGAAAACCAGAACTGTGAAGGGGGAATTCTAACTGTAACTGCTGAGCAGTGGTAAATTGTGATCAAGGCATGATCTGGTGTGGAGGGCAAGAAGGCACAGCTACAAGAAGGAGTTAAACTGTCTGGAAGCAGGAATGCCAGGGACAGGAGAACCTCTTGGAGAGGAGTGAAGTTTCCCTTGGTGATGAGATTAGAAATAGACTCAGCGTTGTCTTGTAGCCACCCTGGAGTGGGAGCACTCGGGCCACCACTGGGCAGCAGAGCTGGGCAGGGGGATGGACCCAGTGTGGGCTGCGGTGCCCCATGCAACTGCTCTGGGATGGATGCTGGTGCAAGTGAGTGTAAGGAATGTGCTTGTGACACGACTTTGCAGACTTCGTGTAGAACTTATTGTGGTAGGACTCTGCCCAATGCATTGTTCATTATTTTTTTCTTTTGTATTTAAGAAGAAATGTGTGTTTAATTTGCCTTAAGGGGTACCATAAAAATTTCCCAACAACTGAAAAGAACAAAAATTTCCTGCAACATTTCAAATGTTTTTCTAAGAAGTTTGTATCTGTAAAATCCTGTTAGTCTAAATGCAGAAGCTTTTTATTCCAGCCTGTGAGAAAGGATAAGTGTAATGCTGGTAGAATTAATCCTTTGATACTGTTACAGATGTGACCACTACTTCTGCTCATTTTGGTTTGCTAAAGTTAGGTCTTGAAGAAATACTAATTTTCAGCTACAATGCAAGATTTTACAGCTGTGATAGCCTAGTCTGAAAGAAATGCTACTGCATGTAGTTGCTGCTGGCTTGGTTTTGCACCCAAGAGACTGAGACANGTGTCTTTTTGGAAAAAAATTGCATTTGAGTGAACTTTCCCTGTGTGAGACTACATTGCTGATGTAATCCCACACCCATTGCCCGGTAATTTATAGGTGAACATACCAGCAAGCCTTAGCTTTAGCGAGAAACATAACATCATCACACAACAGTAACTCTTTTTAACTGAAGCTGATTCATACATAATTGACTGTCTGTAGCATACAGAAAATGTTTTCATGTCTGTATAACATTTCTATACTGATTTGCATGTGCAATAGATGGTAATGTACTCTGAATGTATTCTGATTAAGTTTTAAAGCAGAAAACATTAGAAAACTTCACAAATGATCAGAACAATAAAAGAAAACCAGAACTGTGAAGGGGGAATTCTAACTGTAACTGCTGAGCAGTGGTAAGTTGTGATCAAGGCATGATCTGGTGTGGAGGGCAAGAAGGCACAGCTACAAGAAGGAGTTAAACTGTCTGGAAGCAGGAATGCCAGGGACAGGAGAACCTCTTGCAGAGGAGTGAAGTTTCCCTTGGTGATGAGATTAGAAATAGACTCAGCGTTGTCTTGTAGCCACCCTGGAGTGGGAGCACTCGGGCCACCACTGGGCAGCAGAGCTGGGCAGGGGGATGGACCCAGTGTGGGCTGCGGTGCCCCATGCAACTGCTCTGGGATGGATGCTGGTGCAAGTGAGTGTAAGGAATGTGCTTGTGACACGACTTTGCAGACTTCGTGTAGAACTTATTGTGGTAGGACTCTGCCCAATGCATTGTTCATTATTTTTTTCTTTTGTATTTAAGAAGAAATGTGTGTTTAATTTGCCTTAAGGGGTACCATAAAAATTTCCCAACAACTGAAAAGAACAAAAATTTCCTGCAACATTTCAAATGTTTTTCTAAGAAGTTTGTATCTGTAAAATCCTGTTAGTCTAAATGCAGAAGCTTTTTATTCCAGCCTGTGAGAAAGGATAAGTGTAATGCTGGTAGAATTAATCCTTTGATACTATTACAGATGTGACCACTACTTCTGCTCATTTTGGTTTGCTAAAGTTAGGTCTTGAAGAAATACTAATTTTCAGCTACAATGCAAGATTTTACAGCTGTGATAGCCTAGTCTGAAAGAAATGCTACTGCATGTAGTTGCTGCTGGCTTGGTTTTGTACCCAAGAGACTGAGACACATTGAAAGGTTCCAGAATTATACAATGAATATTATGTTATTATATTAATATATACAATTATACAAGTGAATATTCCAACACTTACTTTTTAATATGAGAATTTTGAAACATGTGAGGGCTTAATGCCAATGGCATAAATCATTTCTTGATATAAACTGATAAAACTCCATTCAAACTGAATGATTCATGTTCACTCACACCACAAATAATTTAATCCAATGGAAATTCTACTTGTGCTTAAAAGAGAGAGAATTACATCCTTCTTATTCCCAGCTGGGGTTTATTGTATTTCTGATAAATTACTTTTCTCAAACATATATGAGTGATGAGGTGTTTTGGTTTTGCTTAGGGTAATATTTCATAAACTGTCAAAGTGGCCACAGACTCTGTAGGAGGTTGTAAGAATAAGTAAACCAAGCTGTTACTTCTAATATTGTCCCAAACTTTATTACATTTTATTACACTTTTTGAGGCTTTGCTCCTGAATGCTTGCCATTGATTTTTCACACGTAAAATCATGACTTAGTCATTAAGCTAGTGTTTGCATATGGCAGTTGTTATTATATGCAAAAGAAGCTAAAATAACATGAAGGATCTGTTAAATTGACAGAGCAAGGAGATCTACAGGAGGACTTGAGGCCCATGCCTCAAAAATTAACTGGAAAATGAGAATGAGTGTTACAGAATCTCCATAAGTGACATACAGGCACAACTGTTTGATGTGGGGATGGCATTGCAGCAATTATCTTGCATGTATGTGCTTAATTTAATTAGAACTGCAACATCATTGGCTTTTCAATATGCACTTTGAGCAAACTGGGTGCAGCATTGGCTTCTTCCCAGCACCTTTTCACTAGTAGACTGGATTGGCTAACAGAACACTGCAAGTAATGTCATAATGTGTTTGATTAATTTGGTTGCTGTTGACAGAGCTAGTATTTTGCAATTATTGCTCCACCTTGCTTGAGATTGTGGAATATGTTTTAATTGATTTGTTTCATTTTAAAGCTTCATCAAAATCTTTTGGGGTATGTTACTGCTGGCTCCATGTTAGTTAGAAAACATTATTAGCACCTTTGCTGACTTTGTTGGAAGAGTAGCTTGTATCCTTTCCACTAGTAAGAAAACATTTGAAGACTTTAAAATAGAATACAGTCTTGTCTGAGAATACATGTTGCTTGTAAGCCAGAGGACTCAAAAATAAACAGAAGTCAATGACATCAATATATGTAGGACTAAGCTTGCCTTTATGTTAAAAAACACACAAAAGCTGAACAAAGCAAAAGATGTACCTCTGACCAGTCAATACTCATAAAACGAGTTCTGAGCTAGCAAATATTAACTGTTTATACATGGTCTTTTGATATGGCTAAATGCATGCCTCTAGATCTTTACCTTTGCTGTACCTAGAACTTCATGGAGACAATAACGTGTGTGGAAATAGCACCACCATCTCCGGGGTGCCACAGGGCCTGCTGGCCTCCAGCACTTAGTCTTAGTTTTGAACGGGCCAGGAATTTTCTAGTTATCTTTTGATATCAAAGCCCAGTGGCTGTTCTCAACTGCAGAGCAATCTGCTCCAAAAGGCAGGCAAAATAATGGTCCTGGTTCTATGTGCGCATCCTTTACCCAGGACTGTCACTGGCAAATGGTTGTGGCTCGCACTTGCAAGAGTATTCATTCATTTTCGGTTGATCAAATGGCTGTGTTGACCCTGGCGTACAAAGAGGTATCACTTTCAGTGTATTTTTGTGTATTACTGTTTATTAAGAATTAGGGGACTATCCGGGTCAAATTGTTACAAATGGGGCGGCCATTTATTAACATGCTCAGTCCAGTAATTTTTACAATCCTGACCTCAATGTGACCGTTCTTTTTTGCTGTCAGTAAGTAAAATGGAAATATTATTCAATTCCTAGAGAAGATTGAGGTGAAGTTAATATCTGTGATGCTGTTGTCTCAATTCTTCCTCGCTTTCTGCCAATTTGCAAGGAGGGGTATATATATGTATAACACCCTGTCCTGCACCTTTTTAAGTGCTGAATGATTTAGGAAGTGTAATTAATAAGCCGTTCAGTGATGAGTGTTACAGATTACAAACTTCACACGTGCATTTAGCTTACAAAAACAAAGTAAAAATAGAGGTACTAACAAAGAGTGTTTAAATGGGCAAAAGGCAATGGCTCTGTGTTGACTACGTTTGTTCCTACCTTCCAGTCAAAGGAGATTTACCTCTTGAAGCCTTCCATACCTAGGAAGGACTTAAGCAGGATTTAAGTGCAAACACCACCATGACTTAGAAGAATACAACAAAATTTGAGCAAACTCTAAAATGTAAATCTAACTGAAAAGATGCTGTAAAATGATACGGAAGCATGGATCTCTTAATACGTATTGCACATATTCCAGTAAGTATAGAAACTATCCTGCTGAGAAAGGCAATCTTTTGGACTACTTAAAAGCAATTTTTTTTTCTGCTTCCTCTTTTAAGCATGTGCTATATGTATGAGATTACACTGGAAATCAAGCTGTTGTTTCATCACTACTGCCTGAATAAAAGAAAGATCGCAGGAGACAAAACTGAAACAAATTTTAATTTGACTGCACAGAGCAAAACCATCTGTTTTCAGTGTGGATCATATATGCCATATTGTATCCTTGAGAATAGGTATAGATTACAGATTAGCTAATGTGCATATGGTAAGCTGTACGTGCACATAGCATAATGTAAATATGACATGCTATGTATCAAATATATATATGCAAGACTATGTTTGGCCTGTATGAATTTAGAAAAATTTTCAACCATTTACGTGTTTACTTAATATCTAACCAAAAGTGTTGGAAGGGGAGAGCTTTCTGTTACACCACAGAAAAAGCAGGACAAACAACTATAATTAAGATTTCCATTTCTGGCTCTCAGGTTTAATGTTTTCTGAAGTTTCATCTTTGATTCTCAAACATTCCACCCTGTCTCTCCCTGAAACGGATTGTATTTTTATTTTGCCTGGCAAGTCTTGAGTGAAGGCAATTCATCTGTTCCGGAATATGATGAAACTGAGGGGTAAAAAAATATCTATACCAAAGTAAAACATATATGTATATAATTTATATGCTTTTATATTTATATAGAGAGTGACTTCTTTTTAAACACTTTTACAGCCAAAACCGCTGGGAGTTGAAACTTGAAATATGGCTTGGAAATTGCTCTCACCAAGAAGAAAGGCTTTTGGGTTCTCTAGAGAAAATTGGTTTTCATTGGACTGAGTTATGAGCATTTCAAATTTAATATTGAGAATACACTAGGTTTTGCAGGAGCTTTTGAAATGGGCCCATAAATTGAGCAGATAAGGATGTCTTGTGTGAGCATTTGGTGCAAACAGCTCCTTAAAGGAACTCTTTAGTGAAAGCTTCATTGGTCCAACAAGCTCTAGCACTAAGGCACATGTAGATGACTGGTGAGCATTTAATCTAGTTGTGGTCAAGCTTTAACTTGACAGCAACCAGTTAACTCATTCTTAAACATGATTTTTTCCCCTCCATTATAGCTATTTAGAGTATATTTAGTAGAAAATGTTAATAGTTTTTTTCAGCTCAATTTACTACTTTAGTCCAGCTAAATCCTTAAAACAGCCATAAGATGATGTAGGTGCATGGGCAATACCTTTGATCTCTCCAATTTCCAAGTTTATGGGAACATTTTAGGTTTTATGGCCTCTGGTCTTTTTTGCTGAAGGTCAGAAGCTGTTATAGGAGCTAAAAGAGAAGTTTTTGCCTCTTCCGTAGGGGTGCTTGCCTCTGACTGCGGGTGACTGGCTTATGACTATGCAACCATCCCTAGAGAACCAGCAAAACCTTTCTAGTGCTCTATCCCTAAAAGCTTTCCTTCACAAACATAGAGGTTCTCTTTCAAAGGCAAAAACATCTGACTCTTCAGAATTTGAATGAGGAGAAGAAGAGATTTGAAGGTAAGTACATACGCAAGGACAGACCAGAAACTGCTACTCCTCAGGGTGTGGGGAAAAAACCTTTTTTGCTTCCTGTCCCCAGATGACTATGAATTGGACCTTTTTCTAGACTAAAACTTTTTTTTTTCCTTCCCACCACAGAAAACAATCTTTAATTATTTTATGACTTACAAGAAAAATTCATACTGACAGCTGTCAGTTCTTTCCTGAACTACAGACATTACAAATTTATTTTTTTTCAAATTATTTTGTCAATGCTTCAGCTTTAAATCCAGTATAAACGTGCACCAGGATCCAGTGAATACAGCACAGCTAGAATCAATTTTGCTCTGTACTTTTTCTTTTCCTTGTTTAGACTTTGATTTAAAGACATAAAGTGAAATCTTGATTCTAATACAGTCACAGGAAAAATTCTCTATTGGGAACTAGTTATAGCTACCATATTAGCATTGTAGGACAAGATTATCCAGGAGCCAGTAATGAAATAAATTAAATTTTCTCTTTAAATTATAGTAATAGGTTACTATTTGGTATAAATAATTGAGAAGTACTGATTTTTATCCACTATGTTTTCTTGACTTAAAGAGGAAAACCAACAGTATGTTAGGAGTACAAAAGGAAAAAATTCTGACCACAAGACTGATGTATTTTTTTTTTTCCCCTGAGTTAGAAGGGTCCAAGTAGATTGAAAGAGACGATGTATGATTTTTTGACAGCTAAGTATTCTGTTATTCTAGAAGGTTCACAAGAACAACAAACTTTAACAAGTACCACTTTGAATTTGACAAATCTTTCATGAAAGTCATTATTATCTGCCAATTTCTATAGTAGTCATATACACCCACCTTCAAGCACCTTCTGTGCTGCAGAAGCTTACTCTGTCTGAATGCAGAATACCCTCAATCAAAGCAGATCTTCAGATATTTTTCAAAGCAGAATGCAACTCAAGAAAATAAAAACTAAGATATTCTAATTTTTAACTCTTAAATAGTTTTCTGTTTAAATTAATAAATAGAGAAGTTAGGATAAACAATCCAAAGCATCTGTTTAAGCTATGCTGAGAGTAATAGCATTGAGAGAACAAAGGAGCCATTAAAGTGTGTCTGCTAGAGCATACAGTGGATGTTTGCTAAATAAAAGTGATTAGAGTACTAGAGTGCTTTGTATGATAAAAAACATTATAAAATGGCAAAATTCATGACATATGTTAACCAAAGTTCGATTCCTCTAAAGCAATAAAACTCCATTAGAAAAAAGGACCCAATTGAAGTAGGACATCTCAGCTTTGTCACAGGGGCATAATGCTGCTCCAATTAAAACATGTAAAACTCTCTCTTCCACATTAACTGTATTTGTGAGTTTTTATATCTTTTAATGTGTTTAAAACTTAGGCAGCTGTGATAAGCTGGTGTGTCTAAGCCATTGGCCAGGAGTAGTCCAGTGTTTTTACCCAAGGTTGTGATTACTTTATCCATCACACTGAGGATGTGGCTAAAGCATACCGTAACTATCTTCAGCCTGGGAAGCTCAGGTTTCCTTCCCATGGAAACTAAATTGTGTGTGGACTGGCAAGAGAAGGAAACTGTATGCTGAGCCTTGCCTCAGTGTGGCACTGGGATGCAGGCCAATGCCACGCTGCTGGGTACAGAGTACACCTAAGTCCCATTTTCTAAACCAAGATGCTTCACTTTCATGTTTCATTAGACAATCTTGTTCATTTCTTTGTTTCAAAAATGGCCTTCGATTTAAATACCTGGAAGCAAATTTGTTTTAGGTTATTCTGCTGGTTCGTAAAAAATGAACTCTTTAGTCTTTAGATGAACTGAAGAGTAGAGCCTTGTATTCACTTGTCTTTCCTTCCTGCAGCCTATTACTGACCCTCACTGGACTCATGGGGTTTTAGTACAATGTCTTCAAATCCCAAAGTTCAAAACCAAAAACCATCTTAAAATACACATTTATTCACTTTCTAGTGGAGACTAGAATTGTGAAGCTTGGCTACTGTGCCATGCATTTTTTTGCATTCCTATTCTGATTATTTAGTGTGATTTGGTTATTTGGTGGTAACTTGTGTAAACACAACTGCTTGTGTAGCTCCCTTCAACAGCAGGAAGGAACCGTGTGACAATTAATGCCAAGGCTACAGTCAGATTGGCTTTTGAAATTTTAACAACAACTATTTTACTCTCATGTTGTTTCAAATGCTGCAAAAATAGACTTTAAAGACTGCTGAAATATGGAGATGTTTTTAGCAAGCAGGAGGGTTGGACTGGTCTTGCAAATTTTACGAAGCTCAAGCACTTTATCTCAGTTCTAACCTGAACTTTCTTCTTTTCGGAACAGAAATGAAACATACTGAGCTGCACAGGATGTCTGTGCATTGACAGGTCATTCTTAAAGATACAGTGCCCCTAGTCAGTCCCAAATACATTTCTTCCACCAGACTCTAAAATTTTCTCTGAATTTTGGTCAGGAGGTGTTTTCCCTTTGTGCTTCTTGTAGGTCTCTGTGGTATATCGTAATCATATAGATCAGGGGTGAAATCCTTCTAGCTGCATTAAATACAGACCAAACATTCAGGTGTTGGCCTGAAACAGACATAAAAAAGCAGCACTCCATCCAATTTCAGGATGAATTTATCATGATGATCAAAATAGATAATCACAGCAGAACTGAGCAGGCTTTGTGAAGGAACACCAGTTGGTAGTATGCCAAGAAATTACTTTGTAATAGCAGCAGGAGTTGGCACACTGATAGCATTGTGTTTCTGCCATTCTCCAGAGTTCATAAAATGTGGAATTTGAGGTCCTGTCAGATAAACAGCTTCAGAGAGGTCCTAGGGAATTCTGTACCAGATAAATCATTCCATGCTAACACGCGTGTGGTAGTTTGTGACTTCTGCAGACAAAGAGTGTGCTTTAATAAATGCTACTAGATCATGGAATCTTTCTAATTTCTAGATAATTTTATTGATTTAATCCCTGCTACCATTTAAAAAAAAATAGCTCTGCATATGTTAGTGTTAGGAGAACTAGAAATTAGGGAGTACTATACAGGCACCATGTTTCTCTTGAATTACATCCAAGCACGTTCCCTGATTTGCACTTTCCATTCCTTATTTTGTCATCACTAAAGTTGGAGAATCTAAGACTCTCAGTCTATGTTGTTATCCTGTAGCTATATTTTTCTCTTGGTCTTCAGCAAATTTCTACAGTTCCTTATGAGACTGATTCATTTTTCCCCACCAGTTCATAACCATATGTGTCAAAGGACTTGCAGGCGAACAAATGAGCTTTCTGAATAAGGCTGCCTTTACCAGTAGTTTTTTTATTTCCCTCTTTATCATCTGAAGAGTCTGTCATTATAGCATTTAACTTGTTTAAGAACAATTTATCAGCAAAGTGCTCATAATAATGGTATTCTTTGTGCTTTCTTTTGCACCAGCATAGCAAAAACCACACACACACAGAAAAGACAAATTATGTTTTTAAAAACTGGAAGAGAGGGACAATTTTGATGGTGCATCAAAACCTACACCCACAGCTTTTGGGCCAGGCAGCTGTTGTGCTTCTTCAGAACTGTGCTATGGGAACAAAGATACTGGAACAGAAACTGGCAGGCTGAGACTAGAAAACTAGAGTGGAAAATTGTTCAGAATAGACCTGTGTTGCTGGAACACCAGGTGTGTTTGTGTGCTCTGCAGATGCTTTTAAGCATGAGAGCTTCTGCCAAATGCCTAAATCAAAAGAACGGAGAGGTATAGACCTTTATTGCATAACATTTCAGGTGCACTGTATTCAGCAACCCAGCTTATGTGAATTAGCAGACGCTTTCAAATTTGTGTATGAACTGCAGAGCAAACAAATTAGTTGTGTCCTTCATCTTCCTTCTATAATCCAAAACCAAATCTATGGGTAGTTTTTTGCCTTTCTTCACTATGAAAGGTTTTTATTCTGTGTGCTTTCTTATTTTGTTACTGCTGTGTCATCTTTAATGTTGTTAGTTTTTTTTACTAGAGTTATCAGAGAGAGAAAATGACACAATCAACCTCATCTTTTTATACCGCCCTGATTGTTTGTTTGGCCTCCCATAAATCCAGAATTTATGTGTACTTTACAGTGCTTATGCCAAAGTCACGTATGACACTCACTGTGAAATCTGTGATGACTCTTATGTATTATCTCAGTAACAATCTTGTTTCAGCTACCTCTTTGCTTCTTGTTATGTTCATTGATACATTCTAGATATTTTTTCCTCGATTTCTATCATCATGATAAAGCATAGATTGTATGTGTGGGTCAGTCTGTCTGCATATTTTATAACTGTCTTCTGCTTTCAGCTAAAAAGACTCCCTCTCTTGCCCTCCTTTTTAAGGCCTAAAAAGCATTCTTGATACAAATGACTCTGTGCATAGAACCACATTTTTGTTCTGTAGCACAGAGCGTTCTGGGTGGCAAAAAGAGAAAGGTTAACTGCTAGGATTCTTCCCATCTAAATCTTTATTTTATTCATGGTTTCCCTTCTTGTTTGTCTGCAGTCATTATTTCTGTTAGTCTAGACTAGCTGTCATGTATCTCAGTGGGAGTAATCCTTTTTAAAGTCCAATGACAAACTTCACAAACATCGATTGTGTAACAGCAGAGTGACAGAGATCTGTGCAAACCAAGGATACTAACAGAGCCTACTTCACAGGAAAAAAAATGAGAATAGTTTTTCTTCACAAAGGAAATTAAACCAAGTTTTAGTTTCTTTCTTTATCTTGCAAGGTGGTGTTGCTAACAGGGTAAAATGAATTATGATAAAGTAATCATATAGCTCTTACCCAAGCCCTTGTATATTAATAGAATGAACTAAATTCAGGAGTAACTTTTGAAGTTGTAGTAAATTGTCCTATGCCTCTATCTAAATGGTCAGACTGACTGCTAGATAAGGATGTATATTTTGGCTGCATCCCAACTTGGAGTATTTCTCAGTGTCTTTCCTAAAAAACATTATATTTATTGTAAAAATTAGGCATGTATTAATATCCTCAGATCAATGTGCCATCCCTGTGGGTGCGCTGAGCTTTCAGTCCTGTTAAGTTTTATTGTCACTAAAACTAGTCTAAACTCCCTTGAACCAAATATGCAAAACCAGACTTTGAAACGTAGATACTTAGAAATAGTTTAGTTAGTTAGGGAAATTACAAAAAGAACCATGAGACTTTTCTAAACTGTGATGAATCTAATAATTGCTCCTTCAAAAAGTTAGAATTTGCCTTAAAATGAACAGACATAATTATATACAAACTATTAAACTGTCAATATAGGCACACAGTCAATTATGATAAGAATGCTTTGCATATAATGACTTCACCTCGACTGAGTCCTGGGGCGACTATTTCAGAGAAGTGCCATTGTAGTTCATGCAGTACGTTTAAGTGAATCATACCCAGGTATGTGGCTTCTGAAGCAAAATATTTCATGGGCCTGGTGTGACACACATTCAAATCACAGATACAGAGAAGGCAGAGTTACTGAATGCCTTCTTTGTCTCTGTCTATACCGCCGGAGGCTGTCCTGAGAAGCCCCATACCCCTGTAGCCCCGGAGAAAGTCAGGACAAAGGAGGAGTTTGCTCTGGTAGATGAAGACTGGGTTAAGGAGAGGTTAAGTAATCTGGACACCCATAAATCCATGGGTCCTGATG
>VZTO01023327.1:57786-79912 GCA_013400615.1 Syrrhaptes paradoxus | reverse complement strand
AGCACGGAGGGAAAGAGGTGGCATTCATAAAGATTCTCCTGTTTCTTCTCTCAAGCAGGGCTTGCTCACTGCAGCTGAGCATGGTAGGAAGTTATTCCCATGGGGCTGTGTTTTCAACAGAGTCAAGATTTACATTATGCTAGCCCTTTTCCTTCCCACATGTGCACACATAAAGGAGATTATTTTATCTCTTCAATCTTGCAATATAGACATTAGCAACTTGTCTGAGCAAATAGGAGGAGGACATTTCTTGGCATGCAATACTTTTTCATGTTAAAAAAGTGAAAAATCACTGCATTTATTTACACCCTCGCCCTCTCTCTCATCATATGGACACTACTCAAATAACTGGAAACCAGAAATTACATTTTCGGAGGTACTGAAAAACCTCAGGGATAGCTGATGTCATTGGGAGATGTGGTTAATGGCTGCCTTTTAAATTAAGACTCCTGTATCTAGGATGGCTAAATTACTGGCTCTGCTAACACCTTCATACATCAGAGCTCTGTCAGCTACATGTTTTGTGCTCCTGGGAGCCATCAGATGGGAGGAATCCAGGAGTCATGGATGACAGCAGGCCCCAGCAGTCCAACCTTTCTCTTGCAGAATGGTACAGGCTTGTCCTGGATGGTGCAGCCAGATCACAAGCTATCCATGGGCCATGTCACTTCAGCAGTCCCTTTCATTTGCTTACTGCTACTGCTAGGAATTTAGATTATCCAGTCAGCTCAATGGCTCGCAATGGGAACTGCATTTTAGATTACTCCCTTGGCACAAAAAGCCCCACACTGGCCGCTGGCATATGCAGCAAACCTATGGCATGCTCCAGAGTGCTAGTTTTCCAAGCCAAAATTACACTATCTTTTCAACCCTCAAGCATCACAACAGGCACTTGAGGCTTCCAGGCACTGTGTGGTAGAGCTAGTTATAAGGGAATTGAGAATGGGAGAAGATCAGCCTCTTTATCAAGTGTATGCTTTACCATTGTCAGAATCACTGATCTATTGCTTCTGTTGTCATCCTTACATTCGCACCTCTATTGCTGTATGAGTTCCAGTTGAAGTTATTCTGAAGGATGTAGATCATATCTCAGAAGCGATTCTGCAGCAGCTAGGGTTGCAGAGTGGTTTTTACTGTGTATGGAAAATCTCAGTGCCAGCAGATAGCAGCTTTCCTTCAGTATTCCACCTGGCCTTTCCAAGGCATGAGTTCAGAGTTCATAATATAGAATACACCTGCTAACGAACTCCAGTAATGTTTAAGGCCCAGAGACAGCTGGCCTAGAAGACCGGGCACCCCCTACGTCAGCAGTGGTAGAAACAATAAGCTTAATGCTTTTGCAGCCCTTGATTAAATGGAATAAAATTATTTCTTATTGTACCTTTAAAAAGATATATCCTGCTTTTCTTTCAGAAAATATCTGTTGTCTGCTGACAAATTCCAGACCTAGCAGATCTGGTCCTGTATCAAACAGAGATGCCCCTGCTGAATTGCTGTCAAGAGCCACCTGCAGTACTTGCTGTCTTGACATTTTTTGGACTCTTGGCAATCTTTGTCTGTCTCTTTCCCAATTGCACCTGGGATGATGGAAGAGAATTCCTCAGGTCCATGCTGGAGTCCATAACTCTGGAGAAGAACCGACCATTACCCAGGGTTACAGACTAGTGATATGTAGCATGAACTGCTGTCACAGTTGTGATCAGCAGAGATATTTCATTTAAGAAGTGATTGTTGGAAGAGGCTCTCTTGGAAATGGCCACACACCTTTGAAAGTCATTTCCCGTTGTTGGGTGACAGCCAGCTGGGTTTGTTAACCCTCCATCAATTTTTTTGTTCCTAGTCTACAGACTGTGAAGAGCAGAGATTATCTGAGATTCTGGGAATAGTTTTAAAAGTTCAGATGTCTCAAATATAGTTAGTGCAATACTATAGGTGACTCACCGGCAGTGACTGTGTGAAGGATATTTTCAAGAGCGTGTCAAAGGCATCTGGGGGGGAACCGGCTTTATTTGCAGTTATTATAAAGAAATAATGGACTTATCAGCAGGACACCAGTATATTAACGTTGTAGCAAGTAATCTCTGGAAAAAGCTAATCTTTGCATGCTATAAAGTAGAACAGAGTGATAGCTTATTTATAAATAGTCATATTATTCTGCAGGGCTAAAAGATATATTATTGAAATCGAAATAATATTTCCTTGGTTTTAGGAAATGAGGACTTAAAAAATAAAAAAGAAAAAAAGATCAGTCCTTTTATATCACGGACAATTGTTCCAAGTCTTTGTAGTTATATCAATGTGTAATTTGAACGAAGAATAAAAAATTAGTATCTCATAAAATACTAATTAACAAGAAAAAGAGAGCAGAAGATGTGGATTGTTCTCAGGAAAAATACCTTTTATATCTCTCTAGCCTTCCTCTGCAGTCTCTAATTATGAAAGGGCAAATTCATCTTCAGTGTAAAATCAGTGATTTTTATGAGGCTGAAATAAGATTTGAAGTGAGGAGAATGTAAGTAATCCATTAGTCTTTCTCAGCTAAAAGAAACTGGTAAATGATATTTGTATAAAAAGCATGGAAATAGTTTTCTGGATTTAAAATTTTTATATTCTGTGTTTACCTAGCAACTGTAATTACTAAAACTCTTCTTCTAGAATACTGACATTAACTTCTTTGGGTGACTGTATGTAGGTGAAGGAAAATCCATCATTTGACTAATTTGCCTTGGCGCTCTCAGTCAATTACTGGGCTGGCTGGGTAACAGAAAGCATACTGTCAAACAAGACTCACGCAAATGTTACAGGCTGTAAGTTCAAAGCCTCTGTTGAATTGTTAGGGTAACTCTTAGCTGCGGGTGGAATTTGACACTGAGCGTACGTGGTGAAGCCCCATAAACCCCATCTGAGCTCAGTGGAGTCAAAGAAGCATAAACAGGAATAGAATTTGATCCAGTCTGATGTTTATCTAGGGAACAGTATGTTATTCTTCGTCTCCTGTTTGTTGAACAGGAGACATCAATTTTGGTCTACAGCTTCTTAAAGCATTGAAAAATCGGTATCGGCTGAGAACCTGGCCCAAAGTCTGCTGAAGAGGGAGGTCAGTTACACATTTGTAACGTACAGTTAGGTGGAAAGGTATAGTGAATCTTTACAGTCACATATAGTTGTCGAAGTCAGTCAATTGCTCTGGAAGAGTTAACCACTCGGGTATGGTTCTGGTGAGAATACAGATCTCTTACCTATATAATCTGTAATCTATTTGTGGGGCGCTTTGGGTTGTTTTTTTATTAAGTAATATAGCAGCAAAATGTGGTAAAAATAATATTATCTTCTGCTTTTACGTAAGTTCTACTAAAATATGTAAGTACATTGTTACCTGTTGAAGGTTGTCTGAAATACAACACTTTGCCTTTGACTTTCATGTCTTTGTAAATGAAATGCAGGAACTTTAGAGTTTGGTCACTGTCATACCAAAACCCTGGGCAGCAGTTATGTCCCTGATTATTAGGCATGCAACTGCCAAAAATAACATTAAATAAAGAGCTGGTTGACAGGAACAAGATTTGCTTTCTCTTAGTACAGCTATTTTTTCTTCCTTGAAGCTCTAGAAAGGGGAACCAGTTTCACTTTTATTGAAAGAAGTGACAGCTCCCCATTCATTTCATCATGCCTAAGTTTATACTGTGTCTTGATAAGGTCTGAAGCTTGTTTCTTTCATCTCCATGCTATGGGTGTGTTTTCTCAGCTAGTATAGTCTTGTAAAGGGTAGGGCCTTGCTTCATAAGTAACCTGCTGAAATAACTGAGGGTATTGCAGAGGAAAGCACAATTCAAGGTACAATAGGATGTCAAAAGAGACCATTACTTGTCCTCAAGGTAGTAGTTGTGTGTTATTAAAGGCCAGTGGGATGATGACCCCTGAGTATCACAGAGGTCTTTTTGTCCACCATGAAGTGTTCAGTCTTCTTTATAGACCTGTTCCTTTAACCTATGGAACAAAAGTATTCTTTGCATTACAGTGGAAGCAGAACTGAATTTATATAATGAGAAAGGGAGTGCCCAGTAAATCCTGTCACCAGAGAGCAGTTTGGTAACTATAAGGGTACATGGTAACCCCATGCAATAATTAGTTTGCAAACTTAAAATTCTACTAAACATACTAAAGCTTTTTGCCAGTGTCATTTACTTTTTTTTTAAATTGAAACAATCAGAGAATAATTCCTTTTTCTCATTTGCTAAAAAGCCAGCTAAAGCAATACATTCCAGTATGCACAGTTAGGAAAAAGATTTGGGGTATTTGAAAGCAGGACAAGAGAGTTTCAAAGCCAAGGAGAAGTCCCAATAAAATAGCAGCCTTTTGACACCTGCCAGGGACTCCATCCATCAACAGTGTCAAAATGAGTAAAAATAGTGCATGTTTCCATTGAAGTTCTGTAAGAGAGAGATAGATGAAGAGAACAGTAACTGTGTCATGGTTTAAAGCAGTTCTGGCCACTGGAGGGCTCCTGTATTTTTCTGTCTGGTTGGAGGGTGTACCCATGATACTGGGTCAGACCATAGCTCTCAAACAGAACCATCAGTAACGGTGAAGCTATCTCCTGTTGTGTAGAACAAGCAGCAAAGAAAATAACAGCACTTCTCTTCAGCTTATTCACGTTAACACTTCCTCTATCTGCAATCAAAAATCAGCTTTTAAAAACATGAAGATTCCTGTTCACCTCCTCTTTTCTTTGACTCTGATGTCATTATCCTGAATCTCTACATCCTGTAGTGGAAAGGTGTTTAAAACATGTCAATACATGGCTACCCTGGGGAAGCAGATCAAAGATAACACCAGCAACCCATTCTAGCTCCAGTCCTTATCCCTACTGAGAACTTCAGCATCACCAGCACTTCTGCTCCCGCACTGCTCTGAGGATGGCTCAGCCTGCTGTGCATGTGGAAAGCCATCTGGTTTATGCAACCCTTGTTGTCATATAAACAGAGCTGGCCCTGAATGCATTCTTCCATTCATCACCAACAAAGATTAGAATTGATTCCTTGCCTCTATCGTGAATAACTATTATGCAGGAAGGATTTAGCACAGTGACAGATAAATTAAATTCAACATTTTGGAAATGGAATATGAAGTAAAATGCTTGGCACAGAGGATTTTCAAGAACTTTTGGCTGCACTCCCCTTTCCAAGTTAGTGCACTTAACATACTGAGTCCTTGTGTGTGATACTGGCAGGAGCAGATCTGCACAGACACAGTGAAAGAACAGAGCTGTGTGGCAGGAATTCTTGGGACTGCTGCCACAGTGCCTCTCACAATGCCTGGGAAACTGTAGTGGTACTAATATTTCTTTTAAAATCTTTGTGTTTCAAAGGAAAAGGGTCAAGAATGGGACAGCAGTCTCTGAGCACAGACGTGGCAGGTATGCAGCTAATGAGTTACTAGTTAGGCAATTGGATATAATTAAAAAGAAAAGCACCTGCAGGATTTTTATGAGAGTCTCAGAACAGCTTCAGGGATGGAAACTACTGGATATTGAAATAACATACACTTCCTAAATCTGATTGAGACAGTCTTGTATTGTTACAAATTTGTATAACTAACCCCTAGGAGCTCTAGCTGCAGATCAGGATCAGTTACGTTATGCAGAGTAGAGACTTCAAAGAGAAAGACATTTACAAACCATTTTACTGTCCAGTTAGGAGATAATTATAAAATTGAGTATGAGGAATGAGTAGGACAATACTGACTGCTCTGAGAAACCATTTGGCACAGATTCATGACAAACTCCATCACCACAGGCTATCTACATAAACCTGCACAGGTTTTCCCCTTACTGCTGTTTACTTGCTTTTTCTTAGTCCTTAGTAAATCTGATAATTCCGAGATCTCAGCATTGACTAGATGTTGGTGCATGATTGGGATTTTTATTTAAAGTCTTTATGTTATTTTCGATTCTTTTGCTAAGGTTTTGTTAGGGGCCTGTCATGTGAAATTTATCAGCAGTTTCCCAAAAGGCTAAGTGAAGTACGCGATGTGTTCTGCAGTTTATGTACTTACTTGAATGTAATCAGGAAGATTATTTTAACAGCATCTTCCTCTGCTGAAGTTGTGCTGGTTAGAGGATGACTGTACATGCTCTCTATCTTCCCTCATCCCTCAGGATGTTATTATTTTAAATGTTATAAATATCAGGATATAATGACTCAGCCATCTATTAGGCTTTCTTAAATGTTCTAAAGCACAGCGTGGTCAGAAGCTTCTTTGAACTTACCGCTTCACTGATTTTTTAAAAATATACCAAAGCTGTCTTTCACTCTTAAATGAATCAGAGAAGCACCATAGATTTAGTTGATGAAAATCACAAGATCTAAGCTTTCTTTCACAAAGATCTCAATCTTTCTCCCTGTGGACAGCAAATGACAGGCTTACAGAACATCTCCTGATAGAGGAAACAGACAAACATCTTCATTGCTTCTCTGTCTGAGTTCATTTTCCAGAATAGGCACCAATTTCTCACTCCTCATGTGTTTATTTCATCTGTTTTTGAGATTACCCAATTTCTGAATTGAGAGGTTCTTTGTGTAGAAGCACAAAAGGAGTTGTTCCTGCAAGGAGAGGATTTTAGGGCAGATATATAGAAGGACCTGTGCACCTGAGATCCGTCCAGTTCCCCTTTAGGGCATAAAGTCCTAAAATAGACTAAAATACTTCTGCTTTTCTGCTACCGTGCTCTAAAAGCACCCAAATCTTTGACTGATATTTTGTACATTAACATTCCATTTCAAAACAGGTCTGTAAATGTCTTTGTCTTGACACTAAATTATCTGAGCTTCTATGTGATCTGCAGATTTTTTCTGAATGGTTTAATTCAGTAGATGCAGGCTGCATAAGACCACTGCCACATTTTATATTAAAGTGCCTATTTAACATTAGGCATGCATGGGAAGGACTGACATCCAAGTCTTTCCTCTACCAAGTGTAATCCCAAACTTATTCTATAGTCTCCAAATGGAACTTCAACAGGAACCTGCTGATGAGTTCTTAGCCTAGTTGAGATATGTAATAAGGGGTTACAAATTTAAAATTTGTTTTGCAAATATTGGCATCATTGTAATAAAAGCAGTATTTTATCTGTGTGTTTTTTAAAGAAGCAAGAAACCAAACTGGAGGTGGAAGGAAAGAACTTGTTCAGAAAGACAACAGAAAACCAATACCAGTACTTCTAGCTCCTTATGAAGAGAAACTGTGAACAGTCCTGTGGGGACTGTTCACGGTTTCTCCTGGAAAACTTACTCCAAGAAAGAAGGAACATACTGACATAAAGTGACCCAGACAAACAAGCATATGTGGCATTTCAGTGAAAGGGAATGACCCCTGCATAAAAAGTGGTAAATGTAAAAGGATTTACAGGCTAAAAGTATTTTGAGAATCCCAGGGATATGTTTAGTGAGAGCTGCAGCAGTAATGGCAGAGTCTGGGCAAAGAGCAGTTAAAACTAAGTGTTCCCATAAGGTCATTCTGTAACTCTGAAAAATCACTTACCTCTTCTCGGGTTTTTTTTGTGTTTTTTTTTCTCTTCTCAGTGATCTGTGCATGGGGAAAATGCAAAAGCATTATGAGTCTTCATTCATAAATATTAGTAAAGCATTTTCCCTGACCTGAAGATGTTACAACTGTAGAAGAGCAAGTTCAGAGGACTTTCTCTTTCAGTAACCAGTGTCGTGTCATTAAAAGAATCAAGTTGCAATGTCTTTAAGACATGGCAAAAATTATGCTGTGCACAAATGTTTCAGAACTCAGCCCTTATGTGATCTAAGTTTTGAGAGCACTAATCAGCAGTTTTTGGGCCTGAGACTTGCATGGTGAAAAGAGGGAACAGGAAGCACCTCAGAACTGAGGTGCAGAGCTAAATGCCAAGAACATTTGGCAAGAGCTGAATGTTGTGTTATTAATCCTATACAGGCTAGAAAGCAATGGTAATAGCTATGGGTGAATCAGCAGTGGGCAGTGCCTTGGATTTAGAAAAGTGCTGTCACCTGTTCAGCTTGCAGCCACTATGTTTCAGGAAGATTTCTTTTGGTTTCCATAAACACCCCGCAATGTTGAAACTCCACATTTTGTTGCTGATGGATATAGTGAAATTTAATCTGAACTCTGTGACTTTACCCATTTGGCAGAGGAACCACTTTAGCTGTAGAGGAAGTGTCAGTAGGAAATTGTGAAGTATTTATTTGAGTCTGTACTGTAAGAGTGTTTCCTGAACCACAGCTGTAGGGACAGGCTCAGGGTTTGCACTGGTGTGAGAGAAATGGAGTTCTCTTGTTGGAAATAAATTAATTGAATGTATATGAAACAGGAGAATTCCTCCTGTTACACGATTCCTATTCCAGTTCTCCTCTTACTGTGGGTCATTTATTGTTGCTGCCATGCTTTCTTGAAAAGGGGATTTTACACAGGGAAAAGTTTAAATAAAGGCAAAAAACTCAAGTAGGAGCGTGCAATGTTACAATATTTATACCAAATATTAAGTGCATGGGTTATTATAAGAGTAAATAAAAAAAGAAAATTATATAATTCCTGAGACAACTGCTCTGAACGGTAAGAAAGTTAAACTCAGTGGTATAAAGGAATGTACCATGAAATCAGAGAATCGCACAGCTGGAATCAACTTCAAGAGATCATTTAGTCCACTGCCTTTTACCCCCAAGGATGTACCAGCTGTATTTGTCATTCCTGGCAGAGTTGTCTAGTTCTTTCTTAGTTTTTCAGTGGAGATATTCCAAAACCTCCAGATCCAATCTTGCCATTGCAGGACTTTTTACAATATGAAAATCTTCATAAATCTTCCTTGATCCAATTCAATTTTTTTTTTCCTTTATCTTATCTAACATACATGTGAAGAAAGAGAACTACTCTCTTCCATTTTACAGTACTTTCATTCATTCATTTATTTATACATTCATTCATTCCTTGTGGGCCATGTCTTCTAGACTTATAATTTCTGCTTATTTCCTTTGGACTTTTTCCAATTGTTCCAAGTTTTTCCTGAAATGCAGAATCCAAGCTGATCATAGTGATGTAGTGGAGGTCTAATCAGTGTCAAATTCAAAGATTTTTTTAATATATCTCATGAATACTATGATACTGATTTTAAATTTAAGCATGACTTGTGTTCTCTTCATGATCCCGGATCTTTTTCATTTCTCCATCGTATTTTCAGGCTAAAAATCTCTAAACAAATAAACTATCTTGCACTGTTTCCTACTGAATCACAGCGGAGGATAGGACCTTTCACTCCATTACGTGAAGTTTGTGTCATATTCTAATTCTGTCCTCTCAGCATTCTTCAGTCACCAGTTTGATGTAATCTTCATAAATACACACTCTGTCCCGTCATACAAGACATCACTGGAAATACTGAGTAGCACCAGAGCCAGTGTTGGTTCCCTTGGAGCTTATTTGATGCAAACTGCCCTTCTGATAATGAACCATTGACAACAATTCTATGGAAAGTTTTTGAAAAGCATCTCCACCCACCCTGTATTTGCTCTGTAGTTCAGGATCTTTTTACTTATTCATAAGAATACCATTTCAAAGAATGCTAAAAACTTTTGTAAATTTTTCTCTTTCTACAGGACTCGTTACTTTGCTCTACAAGTAAATTGAATTGGGTTGGCATGATTCCTCCCTAACAAATTCATGCTGGCTTTTTTTCATCACTTTCTTTTGGATGCAGTCCCTGGTTATCCGTTCTGAGATCTGGAGTTCTTTCTCCTAATAAAGTATGCCATTCATTTTTATTTGAAAATTCTGTTGTTTCTCCTCTTAGTTATGCCTGTCTTCAATAACACCACTTTTTATTTGCATCAATGTAGAAGAAAAGAAGATATAGACCTCTGTATTTATTCTGACAAAAGTGTTGGGTGGCCTTCCAAAGCTTTTAAATGTAAAAGAAAGAGTAATATAAGATTTTAAGGCTTTTCAAATGAGAAAATACAACATCTGTCCAGTGGACACTACACAATGAAATATAAGAGTGGAACCTCATGTACAAGTTAGAGACATGTGGTCCACACAACTGGCACATCAATCCTGAAGAGCAGTTTCCCTCACCTTAAAGATTTCTGAAGGGCAACCACCACATCCACCTACAAGTCAGAGATGGTACAGTTAAGATCTAGCAACACTTTAATAGGATGTTTTTATTTGCTGGCAGAACCAGCTAGCTACTCTTTTTTTTTCTCGTTACTCTAGATTGTCTTAATTTATTTTTGCTGGTTTTTGTTCTGCAGTCCTTATGTTTTGTTTCCTTGTTCCTGGCAGGACTGTTGTGGCATCATGATTCCCTTGAGTATGACTTTGTTGTTGCAGACATGCTACTGTCATCTGATCCAGCTTGAGACTTTAGAACAATGCGGGGTTTTTCTTCATGGAAATGATGCAATGAAATGTGTGTCATCAGTGCAGTTTGAAGTGTTATGCTCATAAAAAGATTTGAAGCAGATATTCTTCAAATATACCGGTTGGTTTAAAAGGGTAACAGGCATGTCATAAGTGCCTTGCTCCCTGAACTAGAAAGGAGAAACACAAAATCAAATGGCTTTTCAATGAGATGTTGTGTTGCGCCTGCAACATGAGCTTAGTTTTGGAAGTATAAAGATGTGCAGTTTGCTTATTTTATGGCCTCTGTGATCACATAGGAAACTGCTACTTGTTTATGTGCTGATTTCTATTACCAGGTAGGCAGTTTCTTCTCAATTTGAAATGAAAGAACATCTTGTTCTTTTTACTCCAGTGGCACAGCACCCCCATGCTCATTTGCATTCCTAGATATTCATTATACTTTACAAAACAAAAAAAAATCCTGTTTTGCATAGCTAGTTTTCATAAATATAAAGGGCCAAAGCTGTCAAAATTCATCCTGTTGGCAACATCCCGCAGTTATGCCAAATGAAAAAGTAAGGACTGAAAACCCATCAAGGAGATAATCATATTGAGAAATCAGAACTTTTTGAAATATTTCATATTCTTCTGAGGAATCAGATACGAGGCACATAAGTTTATATATTCTGATCAATTTCTCAGTGATTTTGTTTAAAAAAGAGAATGCAAATGGCCTATTCAATCTGACCACAGACAGAGCCACCCCAAGGAAGCCATATTCTGTTCATAATGGAAATTATAGCCACTACCTATGATAAGTTTGTTTCTACTCTCACCTGTTTGCAATGGCCTATAAATGTACAGCTAGGGACTTTCCTTCTAGGGTTTGTTTATCCAAGAAATCACAGTAACCAAGGGTGTGGATTTACAGCGTTGGTAACTATGATGTATTAAAATCTTACGTGCACATTTTCATTGCACTGTAACCTGAAGTGAAAGTGCTCCACAGAACCATTCCTAGTGCATGTTAATGCCGTGTTCACGCAATGTCGGTGCTGTGAATGCGTGCCACAGCTTGCTACCTGCCCTACTAATTTCCTGTGTGTATTAGGAGTTAGTCTTCCCCAGGAGTGACATTAGTTGGGAGGTTTTGTTCACAAAAGCTGAGCAGCAGTTTTCAGGGAGTGAGAACAAAGGTCACTACTGAACTTTCATTGTTTTACCAAGTAAATTTGGAGATCGTTTTTGAATAGATAGTCAGTTCAAAAGACGAAAGGTATACATTTAGTTATAGTTTTATTCACAGAAGTGGTCTTTCCAAAACAGATTTTTGACATTACATGCCTTTTACTTTCCTCTCAACATTTTTAATTAACTGTCTCGCTCAGTTTATGGAATTTGAGCCTGAGGAATTTGCACTCTACCTGGTAACCCAGACTCCAAAAGCAAACAAACTATCTCCACTAAGGTGCCTATTTTCAAAAATGACTTCATACAGACCTCCCAGGGAGTCGGCAGGAAGAGATGTCTGTGCCAGGCACTCAGCACAGTTGCTTTTCTGTAGGCCACTTTACTTTTTTTTCTTTTGGGGATTGTAGAAAATAACCTTCTCCTTTCCCCATCTCTGTCTTCTTGCATGCCACGATTTCCCACGCGTGTGAATGAGCATTCCAGCATTTCCTGGAAGCACTGGACGTACTGCGTGCGTGCATCCTGCACACACTGCGGCCATCTCCCTCCGATGTGACTGAGGCAGTGGGCTGTTAGGAGTCCTGAGGGGCTCCTCCAAAGGGAGTGGTCGACAGCTCAGGAGTCATCTGGCCTGGACTCACAAGTGATCCCTTGGGACTGGATGTCACCAGGCATGGGTGCAGGCCAAACCGCCTCCCCTGGCAGGCTGTCAGGCTGAACTCTCCTCCCACAGCGCTTGGGGCCCTGCCCTGCAGTCAGGCGCCCACTCGGGATCCCTTCTCTCCGTTTTGGCACAGCTGCCTCGCCGTGGGCTGCACCACGGGCTCAGGGGCATCTCTGCTCCTGCACCTGGAACACCTCCTCCCCTCCTTCTGCACCCACCTTGCTGTCTACAGGGCTGTTTCTCTCACATATTCCTCTACTTTGACTGCTGCTGGTGTTCCCCCCCCCCCCCGGTTTTTTTTCCCTCTTAGATGTGTTATCCCAGAGGCGCTGCCACCATCGCTGATGGGCTTGACCTTCTCCAGCAGCGGGTCCGTCTTGGAGCCGGCTGGCATTGGCTCTGTCGGACACAGGGAAAGCTTCTCGTGGCTTCTCGCAGGAGCCGCCCTTGTAGCCACCCCGCTACCAAAACCTTGCCATGCAAACCTAGTGCACTTGGTAGTGAGAGGGAACTAGGGAGGGGGAGATCCATTAGTCCTGAACTACTAAATGAACAGCTTTATCTGGCCCCAGTGGTTCAGGATATCCGCCAGTTCACGTGTGGAAATGTATGCACTCAGCGGGAACTCGATGCAGTTGATCAGTAAGATCTTTATATGTACTTTCCTGATCTCTTAGTACTTATCCAAGCAGTGGCAACATTTCCTTACATGTAGAGAGGAGTGGAAGATATGTGCCTCTTTATTCTTTAGCTACTTTCCATCCCTGATCTCTTGCTAAACCTATCGTTTTGTAATACGTAACCTAGATGCAGATACCGGGCAGCACACATAAAATATGCATGTTGAACTGTGGCAGTTGTAGTATTTATATTTATATGGAATCTACCTCCTTTGTGATCTGCAGAGACATACTGAAATAATACAGAGTGTAAAAGAAATCTTGTACAGAGGAGCAGAGTAGCTAACCAGTGATTTTCCTCTTAACTGAATTTTTCATTCCTTACGAAGTAACTGTGTTGTACGTAGGGCTTCCTCTTTCCATTCCATAGATTGCTGGATTTCAAGGATAAGTAAAGTAATCTCTTTATATAATCTGTAAATTATTTGGTCATGTTCTGCCAAACTCAATCTGGCAGAAGATGGGATTTTTCTATCTTTGTGTTTTATGAATCTCTGACTAAGCTGTTGAGGATACTTTGACGTAAAATAAATATTTACAATGCTATCAAGAATATTCCTTTTGTTTTCCCCTCTATTTGTCTTAACCCTGTAAGCACACTGTATTGCATACGGTGCAAAGCAAGCTTTGCTTTCAGTGCTGGCTTTTAATGAGAAAGGTTCTCCTAGTCTGTTACAACTACTAAACACAAATACTGGATAAAATCCTTAACGTTGAGAGATAATTTTTTTTTTTCTGAATTTAGCCTGTTGTTCTTCCTAGCACGCATACTAATATTTGTCACAGTTGGATAACGTAAGAAGTGGAAGCAATTTGACGTGACAGATCTCAGATGAAACACTCTTCTAACGTACCCAGTGGCCCCAAGCTCCCCTTTCCTTGTAAAACACTCCAGCTATCTCCCAGATAATGAGGTCTCACCCAGTGGCGCCAGTATTACGCTATAAGTGGCTTTATAGAACAGAATTCTGTAAAAGAAATCCAGCTGGGTAACAGAATTTGGTACCTTTATAGGCACTGAATCATTTTATCCCCTAGGGGTTTTTTTTTTCTTCTTTGGTTTTTATGTTTTTGACAGCCATTAAGTCTGTTGATGCTGTCTTCTGTCTTACAGAAATGCTAATGAAACCTGGTTCCAATAAACAAATGCAATGACAAGAAAGAGCTTTCATCTTACCTACTCAAGCAATTGTTTGTTTGTAATTGTTTGTTTAAGTGCAAGATGCCAGTGTGGGTTATGGAGAAGAGACGGTCACCAGGCATGGTGACATTCTCATCAATGATTTGGAAGAAAACACTGAGTCACTGCTGATAAAATAGGCCAATGACATAAAGATTTGTGGAATGGAAAATAATGATAGGGACAGGACAGTCAGACTGTGCAGTCTGGAACTTTGGGAAGCTGGATCTATGTATATAAAATGTTATTAAATGCAGACAGATGCAAAGCTGCTCATCTAGGAATAAGAAGCATCAGTCATTGTAATTTCCACAAAATGAGGGATTATCCTAAATACTTATTTAAAAGTAGTAGGTAGAGCTTTGGAAGTAATTTTTCCTCATAGCTATCACCTTTTTTTTTTTTTTCACATTTTATTTTGATCTGGTTGTACATACACTCTGTGAGGAGACGTGTGTCCTGCTCTGTGTTTGTGAGTTCCAAATACACCTCAGACACAATATACTTAAAAATGGTTATGTCCAATTTTTTTTGTTGAAAGACCTGAGTCTATAAGCTTGGATCCTTGTGGTAGATTGGTGTTTAAATAAAATCTACTTTTTTACAAGTTTCATACATAGAAACAGAGTATGCAAATTGTTTATGCATATTGTTTATGCAAGGACACAGGCAACACAATAAATAAATTGCAAGTTATTTAAGATAATTTATAGGACTTCAGTTAAAGATTTTTAATGTCTTACTGTTGTATGTCAGGCAGTAATCAGTGGGTGGGATATGACCCAGTCCAGCAGATAACAGTAAGCCATGAATATATGCTTAAAGTTAACTCAGTAGAAAAGTAATATTCTTTATCTGGTATTTGATGGTTTAGAGTTTAGTAATAAGATTATCTTAATCAGATGAAGTTACTAAAGAACAAAAATATTTCTGATAGTTTTCAGATAAGAGCTAAATAGCCCATAATATAAGATGTCTGATTCTATGTGGCATGCCTGCTATTAAAAAGGCCAAATACAGCAGCTTCACAGAACAGGCAGCATATTTTAATGGTGCTGCTATTTAAAAAAAAAGGAGGAAAAGAAGGATTGAGCTTCTCTGAAAGTTTGCTGTGTCACCTGGACCTAACCTGTGCTTTAGGTTTTCCATCTATAAATGGAATAACACTGCCTATATTTTTAAGATTCCCCATAAAAGATAAATTTAGAAAATAAATACATACAGTCTGAATGATGTCCAGATATATATTTCTTCCTCAAGGTCAGGTGATCTTTCTATCCTAATGATATGGTGTGGTATGGTGATATTTGATGTGGTGTGTGATGAGTGATATGATCCTGACAGGTTACCTTGCCAGAGCCTTGGCTTCCCTGTGTAGAGGGTTTGAAGGTAGCTGAGAGTGCTAATCAGTGCTAGGGGAATTCACTTCACACTGACTTTCTTGCTCTGCCTTTGGAATTAGGAGTACAGGAATGTGCTAACTCTTCTCAGTGGTCACAGACCTGCCGCAGTTCAGCAGAGATATGAAAAGATGAGGGAAGCGAAGCCAAAAGCTCCACAGCCTTTCAACCAAATGTGGGCAGCCACAGCGATTAGCTTCCTGACAGTGGTTTGCCAATTCCCTAATTCTGATGTGGGGAGACCAACTTCCCCAGCAGTCTCAACCAGGATCTCTCCTTCTGCTTGGCAATCCACAGTGTACATAGTCTAGCATCGTGATCAGGACCATTTTCATCTGGCTAAAAATTCTATACATAAATCTGCCAATTCAGGAGATGAGGGGAAACACGTATGTCTCTGTAAACTCTGTAAATTGATTCTGAGAGGAACTATTGAGTATTGCTTGTTGGAGCTAAAGTTTTAGTTTATAATTCTTTTTCCTTCTAAAATTTTCTTATATAATACTTTCAGTGACTTACTCTCTCCCACTGTTTGGGTTTTTTTCCCACTGGAAACATATATTTGAATCTGTGAGAAGCTAGCTCTGCTCTCCACAGGTCCCTTCCATCCTTAACTATTCTAGTTCTGATTCAGCTTCCACAAGCTGCAAATTTTCATTAAAAAAAAAAAAAGCAACTAAACAAATATTCAGCTGGTTCTAGCAGACATGTTAGATTTCTTCATAGTGTTCTTCCCTGCATTTCTGATGTAGAAATTCCCAGAATCGGCTCATTCCCAGAGTGTCTTTCTCTGTACTACTTACCCTGCAGTACTAGCTATTTGAGGCTATATTGGACTTAGACGGCAAGGCATTTGAGACCATTTTCTGCCACTGAAAATTTCTCCTGATATCACATATTCTGTCATCTAAAGTTAAGGAAAGATCATAATCTGAGGTCATTCCCTTTAAAGTCACTGGCCTTACTAGGTCTCACAAAACTTTCTAATTTCCCTTACAATTTTTTTTTCCTCCACTGCGTTTGCCCTGTACTTCTTGATTTTTCTTTTCCTGCCACATTTTAACACACAAATGGTAGTTTTTCTTCCTGGTTCTTCACAGTGTATTCTTATGTATATAAGATGCTATTTCTTCTTGACACTGGTAATAAAGAAAAAGTTGCTTAGTAGCAGTGCTATAGGGATGTTTTTAACTGAATGCTGTCTCAGGAAAGTAAAAATTTTCTAGTGAAATGTCCCTTCTACAGAAATATCCAGCCTGGATTATGTCTCAAATATCTGTCTTTTAAAAACAGTTCAGCTGCTTGACCCATGAACTGGAAAATAGCTAGGCTTGTAAGAAACATGATTTCATCAGTTCCACAATATGAAAAACAAAAACATCTCATCAAAAACCATCATCTTTAAAAATATGAACAAGGATATATTGTAAAGAACAGGGCAAATCCTTTGAGAAAGATTTCGTAAATATTCATTACAGTAAACTCAGAAATCTGTTCATTGCTTCTAGCAATGCCTTTCTCAAAATTCTTCATGGTTAGTTAAAATAAATGTGTGACTATCAGCCTATCAGACATGGCCGACAGGTAGGCACAAACTGTTTTTCTTTGATTAAATATTTGTTTAAGAATGAGTACATAACAGGGGTGATTTGAAAGGGAAAAAATATACTTTTTTTGAAAAGTATATTTTTAATCTGGTAACAAGTTTGAGTATCAAAATCTTTCAAAAAATTGCAGAATAATTTCTCAGTCTGAGTAACAGAACCAGAAACAATATTATTTGTCATAGATTATTCAAGCAAATGCCAGCTTTTGCTAATCTTCTGACATATTTCTACCTAGGACTATAGTCTGCTCATGAATATAAGCAAATCTGGATATATGGATCTGACATTTTTGTGCTTGAACTTACTTGCTTGTCAGAGCAGGAGAAACATGAAGCTTGTCATATTTTCCAGTGCAAACAATGCCATTATGAGATTGTAGCAAAATGCTTCTACCTTATGAATTCAGTATTTGAGACACTTTCCTATGTTCTTGCTGCTGAATCAAATGGATTATTTACTCTTTTGAAAATCTCCCCATGGCTAGGCCCAGTTGCTCCAAATCCGAGCAAACCCAACTTACTATGACAAATTCAAAACTTAATAACTTGTAAAAAGTGTGGTTTGGTTTTTCTTGACTGTCATGTCACTGTGAATGTTTCAGAAATATTCCTGCCACTACATTCTGGCTCCCTCTTTCCATGTTTTCAAAGCCATTGCTCAAAGCACATCCCCCTTTGGCCACACAAGAATCTAAGTGCCTGTGGATTTACTGTGGTGAAAATGAGCTATGTTAATTCAATGTTAAGTGTTTGTTTTCAAATATAAAAATAATTAAACTTTTGTATTTGACATAGCAGCAAACCATTCTGTTAAAACAGAAGTTAGACACCAGCTTCAATTTTGCCCTTGACAGCCTTGCCACATATTTTCCCTACAAACCTGACAATACGTCTTGTGCTCAAATTACTCAATAACAACCTGGGATAGTTTATTTTTTGGTACACCAGAATCAGACTATGATTACCGAGTGAACAAATTGCTGTAAAAATCTGTCTGCAAAAGCAGGATGCCTTGTGGTTTATTATTAAATTTTCCAAAGGCTGGCTTCTTCCAAGCATACCACATCAAGGCTTTACTCACAAGCCATCGAGGTACTTCATTTTGGCTGGAACCACTATGTGCTGGGTAACAATCCTTGGGCTGCTAGGAAATGAGAGTAGCCTGGAGTCTTGTGGGAAGAATTTCAAAACAAATGTTCAAATATGAGCTAAACCAACATGGGATGTCTCCGCTGAAGAAACAGTCTTTGCTTTTTGGTACTGCTATTGCAACATATTTACTGAATTCAATAGTTATTTTGACTAGTGAAATATCTGGTCTGTATTTGGTCAGACTTTCCAGGAAATTTGGAGTAATCATTGAAAGTATTAATGAATGTGCACTTGGTTAAAATATAATACAAACTGTAACACATCGTTTTGTGTAAATCAGGCAAAAGGCAAATACAAAAACTGTAAATAAGAGAATATAGAAAGAGGTAGATTAAACATCATTGTTTATTCTTACCCCAAGTTCCTTCCACTGAATTGAAGCTTCCTGGTGAAGAGTAAATATCTAACGTTTGTTTCCTATACAAAATAACTGCTACTGAAATAAACCAAAATTCCTTTGAATTTTGAAGATGTTCTGATCCTCCTGCAATAGTAAAAGAATATCAGTAAAGAGGTATAGGACTAGGTAGGTATAGGACTCTTAACAAAACAGGCAGGTATTATAAATGAGTTGGACACTGGAGCAGAGATGTCTTATTAAACTGGTATGTGGGTCAAATCACTTTTTAATGGGTGGTTTCCATGGCTTTATGTGGATCAGTCTTCTGAGGAAGATTTTCTTCTGATTTCAGCTGTGCTTAATGCTTTTTTTAAATTGTTCTTCTGGAAATAGGAAAGGTCCTAAGGCTCTTGGTCTGGATTCTCAAAGGCACGTAGGCATTTCTCTAAATGATTTCAACTAAGGCAGAAGTTCTGTAGGTGGATGGTGAGCTCATCTCACCATTCATTGCTGCTGAAAGGGAAATTTCCCCTCCGGCCCTCCCCTCACTACTGCACACTCTTGCTCTTTATCTTGCACTGTCCCACTCACCCCATCTGACAGTAGAGAACTAGTGCAGGAAAAGGTGGGACCACGCAGCAGTGTGAAAGCTGCCGTTTGTGATGGTAGAAGTTGTCACTCTGCCTCAGCCATTTCAGAGCCTTTTCCTAAATCGCTTGAAGTAGAACAGCTAAACACTTTGAGCAATTTAGCCTCATACCAGTAGCATAAAGTTGTCTCTTTTCTTTCCTCTTTTCTTCTTTTTTAAACAGAGGAACATGTTGGTTGAGCTTTGTTTGCTTCACAACTGTCCAAGCTTTGCCCTCAGCTTTTTACCACCCAGACAAATGGCAAATCCCAAAGAAGTTACACCCTGTTTGTTTTCTCCCTTTCTGTCCTGGTTTCAGCTGGGACAGACTTAACTTTATTCACAGTAGCGAGTTCGAGGCTGTGTTTGGATTTGTGCTGAGAAGAAGGCTGATCACATGCTGATGTTTATAGTTGCTGCCAGGACAGCCAAGGACTTTGCAGCTTCTCTACTGTGCCAGAGTCTGCGGGGGCAGGAGAAGCTGCGAGGGAGCACAGCCCCAGTTACTAGCCTAGGATTCAACCTTGGGTTTAGGATTGAAAATTGGCCAGTGGTCTATTCCATATCATGCATGTCATGCCCAGTATATAGATGAGGCTCTGTCTGGAAGTTTTTGCTCTCTTTCAGTCCTATTTTTTTACTCTTTCTATCTCTCAGTCAGACGCGTTCTCTCTCTCAGGCTCTTCTCTCTTTTCTGGGATTGTGGTTTCAGGACTCTCTCTGCTCTGGGATCATTAGCCAGGAACGGGCTGAGCCTTGGTCATCAGGTGGTGAGAGTATCACTGTGTATCACTCATTTGTATAGATTACTATTATTATTATCATTATTATTATTTTCAGTATTACTGTAGCTTAGTTATTAAATTGTTCTTAACTCACAACTCTCTTCTCCCTTCACCCTTTTAATTCTCTCCCCCATCCCCATGGGGGGTAAAGGGGAGGGTGAGTGAGTAGTTGTGGTGTTTGGCTGCCAGCCAGGGGTTCAAAACCACAACACTGTCTTTTAACTAAAACTCTGCTGAATGCACAGTGGCAAAGCTCATAATACCTAATATTACTCACAATTTCATTCCTTATATAACCTCTATATTAGAATGACAGCAAGCATAACATTTAATCTCTGTGATGCACCCTCCAGAAGTTGCATTTACGTCTATCAAATGATTTTACTTATAATGGGAGTAGTACTTATGTTACATTATAGTACCACTGTTGCGTTACAGTCAACAGCCATAACTGGATGCCACCCAAAAAAGGCCAGTAAAAACATTTCAAGGTCATTTAAATGCATTTTATAATAAGACTTGCTTTAAGAAGTGAAAAAGATCTATTGTGCACAGAAATGATGCTTCACAATGAAGCTCACATTTATGTATACATTATACAGGACATGCTGTGAATTAGAAATGGATAATATTAGGAAGTAATGTGAAAACCAGAAATATTATGAGTCACATTTTTTATCACCATGCATTTTAAAAGATACATCATTTTTAGTGTTACGAAAGTAGAAAAGCATTTTCTGCGACTGTAAACATGAACATATTTACTGGTTATGAAGACTTAAGCATTCTAATCTCTTGCCCATAATATATTGTGTGCACATCTTACATATGTGGATGGACTTTATATAATATATTACCTACAATTCTAATAATAAACGGATTGTAATATTCCTGAGGTGAGGTCCTATTTAATAAGAAAGTAGACCATATATGTCTCTTGCACTTCACCTCTTCCCTTATTTTTTTTTCCCTTAAATTTTATTTAAAAGCTTTCTTTTGAGTTGTCAGTGAAGCATTAACTAAACCCAGAAATTATGTCTAAAATCCATCTTCTTATCAACTGAAAACAAGGAAAACAACATTGAGTCATTTATTTTTCAGTATATGATAATCTCAGCAAACTGATTACTTTTGTGAGTATTTTAAAAGGTTACTAAAGCCCACTCTGAAGTAGGAGAGAGATACTGAAACTTGAAAAAACATATATCTCATATGCATTTTTTTTTGAGTAAGACAACACCTGATATAACTTTGTAGGACATTTCTGTGGATTTCTGTGCCACTGGAAATAAAATAAAATAATAAAAAAACCCAAACCAGACTATAATAATGGCCTGGAGAATCCCCTTTAAAAGGATGTTTTAGAAATGATTTAAAGTGAAGTGAGATCTGTAGGCTTGGTGGTTTTCCCAGAAAATTATGTATTTTGTATGCTGCCTTTTTTTTTTTTTTTTTTCACTCAGCTTGGCATCTTTTCAAGAGCATTTCTGTATGCAGGTGCTAATCCAGCCTATAGCAATAACACAGAATAGAAAACTAAGAACATTATGCTGGTCTTAAAAATTAAGGAAATTGTACATGTATTAGAAAGCAGTATGAGATGTTTAGTCTTTAGAAAAGTAAGCATTACTATGATTAATGAACTTCAGTTCTTGGAGAGGATATATAAGACTGATTTTCTCAGAAACCTCACATAAAAAGCAGGATCAGATCATTTTGTTTATTAGCGTTATTAACATAGTTTCCTATATTAGTCTGCATCCTCAGGCAGTGGTAAACTGTAACTACTCTTGTGATTGTTAAATGACAAAAAGGGAACTATGGAAATAGGAAATTACAAGAAATAAACATATGATGAAAATACTTCTGGATTCTGCTTAACTTGGAGATGACCTTGACTCTTCCATAAAAGGAAGGAAATTGCTTTAGGCTCAGATTGTAACTTGCACTGGAAGAACCTCTAAAAGGTTGGAGTTTTCTCTATCTTTTGCACCTGCCAAAAGGTATGGGAAATCCTGTGACAACAGGTTTTTTGGCAAAAGTCAACATTTTGCTTACGGACATGACCAGACCTAAAAAGCAGAGAGGTGCAGAAAAATTAAAAAAAAAAAAAAAACAAA
>VZTO01023327.1:46467-57780 GCA_013400615.1 Syrrhaptes paradoxus | reverse complement strand
AAAAAAAAAAAAAGAGAGAGAGAGGAAAAAGCCAATACAGGTTTTGAATCAGAGAAAAAATTGTTTCTTGTTTTTTTGTGATTGTTTAGATTGGTTTATATTTCACCTTGCACCAGTTTGAGTATTTTTTTATTTGTGACAAAATATGACAGTCTCCCACAACTGATATGTTTACTGATATTGTCATTCCCAATCAGCCAACTCCTCTGCACTGAGCTACAAACAAGCAGAAAAGGTATAATAGGAAATGGACCTCTAGTTTGATATCTGAAAAGAAAAGAGAGGCTTTCAACAAGGATCATTTAAATCTAGTTCCTCAGAAAAATTCAGGAGGACAAATGTGCAGAATGTCAAACAGTTTCTGTACAGTAAGGGTTGTGGGGAAATGGGGAACAGTTTCCTCACCAGGAGGATTTGTAAGGGTGTCAATCATATGATGGCAACAAGAAGTGTACCTCTATTGACTTCAGTGAAGTTACAGGGATTTATAGCAGCATGACTTACCTGAGCTTTGAATTTCAAGTTTGTCCAGCCCATTTTATTTCATTTTAGAATGTTTCACCTCCTGAACAGGCCCCTCATTGACCTGTTCACTTCTGGGCAGCTATGTACAGAAGGCTTCCTTAAAGTACCGTATTTACAACGGAAAAAATAAGAATGCATTTATGAGAACTGTCCTGTTTTATCCTGGAAATGCATGTTGTAAACAGTTGTATTTTCTTCTTAAATTATTTTGTAGTTACCAAAGAGATTAGGGAACGGAAGAAAATGAGTTCTGGTCTTTGAGGCAATGGTGTGCCTAGGTAGCGCTTTAGAAAATTTCGGTTTAGCTGTCTGACTGATACAGAATGTGCTGTGCCTGCAGTGAGTGTTTCATATAATCCCATCAACATAGCACAGCCACGGTTTACACTGTTACTACTTTAAAGAATTAACTGAGGTAAGTCATGCAGTGTTTGCGGTAACTTTCTGTTGTTGTTGTTATTGTTTTAAGAGTAAAAACACTTGTGAACATGCTTGTATATACAATTCTAGAGCCTGAATTACTACAGTATTTGTCTGGGTTTATTTTGGCACCAGTTTAAATGTGCTGGTCTACAGCAGTTGTTTATTTGCTTAACTCTTGTCCTAAAATTCCAAAAGAAACCCTCAATTTCCATTCAGTCATTCAGTTGCTTTTCTGAAAGTCAACACCATTGTGGATTCAGGGAATATGGTAACAGTGAAAATCTCTATGTTTTCATTGATTTCTTTTTATTCTTACTGTCACCCAAATTCATTGTGACAAGTCTTATGGACAGAGACTCTGAGTATCCAACATCAGCCAGAATTTTGCAGTGGAACATCCCAGACCCTCTGCTGTAGTAAATTACCTAAAAGGAGACAAAGATTATTTTTACAGTCCAAAACCAAAATGGTTTATTGGAATAAAAATGGAAGTGATTTTAAATAGGTCTTGAATATAAATTCAACAGAAAGAATAATAGTTTATACAGTTTCTCCCTGCCCGCTATTCCTTACTAGACAGGTCCTAGCTTGTAGACTTGATTTCAATGGATTCAGAAACCCTCTGCCTGGGAACTCTATATCAAGAGTCTCTCAGGAGTTTTTATATCACTTCTTTGCTTCCAGTTATGTCTCATTTACCTTGTGGCGTCCGGAAACTTTTCCTCCCAAGCATGCTCAGTTAGTCCACCNAGTTTCCTACAATACTGCAGATACACAGCTGCTGAAGTGTTGCAGCGTTCCTATTTTTGCAAGAAATTGCGGGGAAGCCGAGAGATGTTTGTTGAAATCCCAGAAGTAGTGATCATGTTACAGAATTTCCAGGGAACTGATTTCTGGCTGATATCATATAGCATCTTGCTCAAAAGATGATTGAAAGAGGACATTTCCTCTTTCTGTGGCATCACCATCACCTATTACTACTTTTCTTCAGGGTAGCTCTACTGCTTTTGAGTTAAATTTCCTTCACAGTGCATGTCCGAAGAGGCTCTGCCTCAGGGAAAAGCAAAATTCTTTCCTGCTATTTCCCATGATGCTGGCAAACATCTATTTTATGAGCGATTCTATATCCTGGTTTATAATCTGATCTTATTTGCAACTCAAATTTTTTTCTTCAAGATGCATCTATTTTTTTTTTGATCGTTTTTATCTTTTCTTCATCACAATTTTACTTGAAACCATTCCTAATTTCTGCAACAAAAGAGGAAAATATGATGGTATGATTCTCATCACTGAAGTCAAGGTTGTGTCAGCCTTTCCATTATATAAACCCTTATTTTGAAGANCTCCCTGCCCACTATTCCTTACTAGACAGGTCCTAGCTTGTAGACTTGATTTCAATGGATTCAGAAACCCTCTGCCTGGGAACTCTATATCAAGAGTCTCTCAGGAGTTTTTATATCACTTCTTTGCTTCCAGTTATGTCTCATTTACCTTGTGGCGTCCGGAAACTTTTCCTCCCAAGCATGCTCAGTTAGTCCACCCAACTAAGGAGCCATTTCTTTTTCACAGAAGAAACCACCTGAACAGTCATTTCCTCAAGGGACATAAGACAATTGTGAACATAAAGGAACAGTTTAAAAAACAGTTGTGTTGCTTTGGTTTTTTTTAAGGAAAGAACCACCCCAGAATATTTGTCACGCTGTGTTTCATAAGAAAATGAGGGTTTTCTAAGCACAAATTGAAAAATGAAAGCTCAGAAGTAGTACTCAAGTTTCCTACAATACTGCAGATACACAGCTGCTGAAGTGTTGCAGCGTTCCTATTTTTGCAAGAAATTGTGGGGAAGCTGAGAGATGTTTGTTGAAATCCCAGAAGTAGTGATCATGTTACAGAATTTCCAGGGAACTGATTTCTGGCTGATATCATATAGCATCTTGCTCAAAAGATGATTGAAAGAGGACATTTCCTCTTTCTGTGGCATCACCATCACCTATTACTACTTTTCTTCAGGGTAGCTCTACTGCTTTTGAGTTAAATTTCCTTCACAGTGCATGTCCGAAGAGGCTCTGCCTCAGGGAAAAGCAAAATTCTTTCCTGCTATTTCCCATGATGCTGGCAAACATCTATTTTATGAGCGATTCTATATCCTGGTTTATAATCTGATCTTATTTGCAACTCAAATTTTTTTCTTCAAGATGCATCTAAAGAGCTACTGATCGTTTTTATCTTTTCTTCATCACAATTTTACTTGAAACCATTCCTAATTTCTGCAACAAAAGAGGAAAATATGATGGTATGATTCTCATCACTGAAGTCAAGGTTGTGTCAGCCTTTCCATTATATAAACCCTTATTTTGAAGAGTTTCAAATTCAGCTATAAAAAATCAGTCTGTGCTGGAAACTGGCAAAGTAAGTCTTTGCATGGGATGTGTTTCTGTTAATAAAAACGTTTAAAACTGCATTTGATTGCCTTTTTGCTTTTCAAGTCCTTGAAAGACCTGTAAAGCTACTTAGAATATTCTTTATATGCTGGCAAGGTCAATTTGCAGAGACACTGAGTGTTTTTAGCTCTCAGTTTGCTGCAATTGCTCAAATTTAGATTTTCATTTTTTTTCTAAAATATTTTGTTCTTCTGGGTTTTATTTTTGCTGTTTTGATCCTCCTACAACAATTTTTAAAATGCTTTAGTGTATTTATGTTGAGAATGTACATTAATTTCTTGTTCATTTCTATTCCTATGCTATTTTTAAATAAGATACTTCAAGATTCTTTGTGTTGGATCACAACTGTTCCAGTTCCAGATTTGACAGTTAGTTGTTACAGAGAAGGGGGACAGGAGTCATTTAACTGAATCTCTTGTTTCTATGGCCAAGAGCTCTTATTGCAACCTCATCTACATTTTACCCAGTAATTCCTCCACCATAATCAGTAAGATTTGAAGGACAGGAGGGATATGCCTCAAGTTGCTGACCAGTGGTTGTTCTGGGAGATCACAAATCAATTTAGGTCGGGTGTTGAGGGACGTCGTCTTTGTTCTCGGACAAAAAAAAGAAATTGGTGATTAATGTGGAAGGAAACAGAAGACAGGGGAAGGTAGGTATCCTTCGCAGTAAAATGCGATCACTGATGATCCTTGTTTACAGAACTACAAGGAAAAAATATAGATATATTCTTCTGTATTGATCTTCTGCTTTGGTTAGGTGATGTTAAGTTTGAAAAAGTTCTTAAAACATGACCTTTGTTATTTTACTCGTCTTTTTTTATACCTGATGTTGGTATATCCATGTTAAGTGGAGAGGTATTTTGCCACAGATAATCACTTGTAGATGAAGGGAAAAAACCGTGAAATTAACCCTGCAGAATGGGCAAAATGCCAAAGAAGTGTAAGTCACAATTCAATAAGCACTTAAGCATATGCTGAAGTTTATCCCTTTCCACCAAAGGGCTTAGCTTTAACTATGTGCTTACAGCCCACTGAAATCACATGATTAAGTGCTTTGGTGAATGTAAATTACTCAGAACTATAGTGGGACAGCTAATGGAGAGAGTATTACTCAAGACCAGAAAATGTATATTAATCATAGATTGAAGCTATGTGCTTACTGTCCCCATAGAATTCTTCTTTTGTGTGTATACCTTTATAGCATACCTGGGTTTTAATGACAAAATCTTACATTCTTCCTGCAGCCCTCCATTCCAGGTCTTTCCTCATCTGCTTCGCTATTGCAAAGACAGATATTTTTGTTTTGTTGGTTGGTTTTTAAATAAAACTTTTCCTGAAAACACAAAATTACTAGATTGTTTTGAGAATGCCGTTGTGGACCTTGGTTCTGAACTTTGGATGCTGAATTCCAGAACTTTTGACCTGACAAAATAGACAAAATAATTGGACTTCAATTCTTCACAGGGAACAACTGACATCAACTCTGTGTCAGTCTGGCCACAGGGCTTTCATGATGTTATAAACATCAGCTGTTAAGTGACAAAACCTCACTTCTTAATTGAAAACTATTATTTTTTCTTCAGTACAATGCTTCTGCTACTTTTAGTTTTGAAGTTTAATATTTCTTTCTTTTTCTAATCCACATTTTCTCCCTGGCAATATCTCTGTATTCTACTGTACTTCAAACAATTTGGCAACTAAATGAGAGTTTGAAGCTGATTTAATTACGTTAGCATGAGATGCCAATTAGATATTTGTAGAAAGACTTTGCTGAATGTTATTACTTGAATAGCTGAACAAGGCACGCTGGCCCACGGTTATTCAATTCCAGCCAGACTAACAATAATGTAAACTGAACCTCTTTCTGCATGTAGTCACTCCACACAAAGAATATACAGTGAAGTGCTTTAATTTTAATGGTCTCTTGTTTTAATCATTAAAAAATATAAATTCCAATAAATGTCCTCATTTAGTTGTATTTTGCCTTGATTCATTTTTATATGAAGCCTTGGCAGATTGGCCAATTTTAGAGATGAAAATTGGATAACTTAGAGCACAGGACTGGAAGCCAGCTTCCTTAAACTTTCTTCCAGCTAGGCTATTCAGTCAGATATAATGTATCAAAAACTATATTTAGTCAAGTTAGACAGAGATAATGAGCAAGCACAGCTCTCATGAAGGCCAAGAAGATAGATTTCCTGGTTTATTTCTAGTTTTTATGCAAAGAGTTTCAAGAATGGGATGGAAATCTAGGTCTAACATCCTGTTGAATGATAATGCTCTGCTTCCAATAATGTCTTTTCTCCTAGTCATTCTCGATAAATCCCTCTCTACAACATTAAGGGCTACAGAGTGTTCAGCAGTTCTAAAATACTCAACTTTTGTTTAGGAGGCTGGTTATGAATTTCGAAGCCCGTCTGTGGGCACATATACATGAAATCTTTTACCCCAAGCAATCATAATGATACTGGTGTTGAAGTGAGTCAGGGCAGCCTCTCTGCAGTTTCAATATATTGACATAGTTCAAGTTTAAATATTGATAAGGCCCTAAAGGTGCTTGGAGTGTTATTAAATTTAATGAATTAGAAAGCATTTTGGTAACTGGTATGAAACCTATGGAAGTATGAGACTTGTGTATGGTATTAGGTGGTGTTGCTACTGTTGTTCTTTGGTCATGGAAAGTTCGTCTTTGTAATTTTGCACTGAAAGAACAAAGAGACTTGCACAAAGGTACGGAACAGAGCAAGACGTGGTTATATAAATAGCAATGGCTTTTGTGGGGCCTTTGCTCTATAGCAGCTATAGGGGTTGAAGTAAGAGTTTCTCATCTATGATCTTTTGGCAATATCCTGCAAAGAGCCATACTATTGTATTTCACAGTCTGTTACTATGGAAACAAAAATATTTTTAGTAGTGCCTTTCAGCTGAAAATCTCAGTATTTCTAGTGAACATTGACTGAGCCTCCCAGCACCTGTGGGGCAGGTCAGTGCCCCACAAGTGGCACTGATAGGATAATGAGAGCTAACGACTTCTCTAAACTCACAGATAACCCTCCCCTCACAGTGGAGTCCATGTCTCTTGGCTTCACCTCTTGCTGTAACTGCCCTTGTGGACCACTTTTTTCCCCTGGATGTGAGCTAGTGTGCAATGCAGTAGAAGATTTCATTAACTAAAAAGATAAGCTGGATTTACTAATAATGCCCTCTATTGCTAATTACTTGGGGTTTTTTAATTAAGAGGAACAATAACTAAGTTAAATGTTTGAGGTTGTTTTTTTTTGTCTGCATTGACTATTCATTTCTGTTTACAGAAATGTGAAAACAGAGAATGTCTTCTAATGAAAGGAAAGAAATCATTTAAGGTATGTTATCAGTGTATTAGTATCCTTTTACACTTTTCTTAATCTGAATAACTTCCTCTTTGTTGATAGTCTCTTTTTGCCTGCCAATTCTAGTTCTAATCTAGTCTCTGTAATGAGTGCTTACGTAAAAACCTGTTTCTTGTGGTTCTTCTTTCCCTGTATGCAATGCCTGGTATGGTTGGTACAGCTAGGATGCATCACAAAACACATGCCAGTACAGTCACTGTTAATATGTGATTTAATCACCTGCTGCTGTGGTCATACAGAAAAACGTGTTTTCTTATTTGAGAACAGCCTATCTAAAGCAAGGCTTACATGATATATGGCTGAGAAACCTGGATAGATGCTACCTTTTTTATTGGGGGCAGTACACATTTTTTAAACTGAGTTCCTGCAATACTACCTTAATTCTTCTTTGCAAAAAGAGCTGCCTGATTTTTCTCAAAACATAACTGTACTATAGAAGTCATTTTATACTCTTATAAAAATGACTCTTGAAAACACCCCCAAAACTCCAACTACGTTGGCAGTACAAGGGGTGAAATGAATCCAAAACATAGCAAAAAGCAGTTACAAAACAGCATTTTGGCTAGAATCCAAAAAATCTGTTACCTCTTCTGCTGTGATATGGCTATCTTCCCACTGATGACTTAAAAAAAGAAAATTGAGAAGATACTAAGGACTGGGAAAGTGATAATTATATCTGGAACATCATGGCCAAATTCTGAGGACAGCATGTCTGTAGAAGGAGAAAAAAGACCTCAGTTCAAAATGACCTCATCCAGAAGAAATCCAACTGCCATATGTTCGCTTGGCCTGCGTTTGATACTATAAAGATTCTACGATACATGCAAGGAGGAGAGGCGGGTAGTTTCTCTTTTTTAGAGGAAGAAACATGTAATGAAGTAGCTGTAAATCTGGGTCTTGATTTGTTTACGCTATTTTTTAATCTGCTCCAGAGTCTTGCCGAGATGTAAAACATGGTAATTTTAACCATAAAAATAGACATAACCTATAGCAACAGTTTACTGTTCTTCCTCTGCCAGCCAGAGACCATCTAATGTGTAGAAAGCAAAGAGCAAAGCACATTTGCCCTTTTATAAACCTGGAAAGCAGATACAAAGCAAATTAATGATCCCACAATACTGGGAGATTTGGTAATAGTTTTTCCACTGATTTTTGTGATCACCCTTAATGAGTTATAGGAATATAATTTGTGATGTAATTTTTTTTTTCCTTTGAGTTTAAATCCAACTGCTATGAAAACAATGGTAAGTGGAATGCAGATTCAGTTCCAAAATATTTCTCTAATATGGGAGAGGCCTCTGTTCCCATACCCTTTTTAAAATGAAGTGGCTTATTCAGAAGCAGTGCTGCTGAGGGGCTTTCACCCAAAACACATCAACACTTAATTAAATTGTAGTGCTATCTGAGAAAAGAGGTGCAGCAATTTTGGTGGCTGACAGTTGAATTTATACACATTGATTTCCATTAGCTGAGGCCCTGGTTTCACGATGCCCGGAGTTTGGCGGCAATTGGACTTCATGGCACTGTGCCCATGTGCTGTAGCTCACTGCTCCTAACTTGTGCCAACACAATCTAACCTGTCTGCAGATGATACACATGGGCTGATGTGACTTGAAATACAATTTTTTTTCCCAAAAGACTTCTCTAAGACAATTAATAGAATAATATATTGGTTTGTGTTGGAAGAGACCTTAAAGATCATCGAGTTCCACCCCCCTGCCATGGGCAGGGACAACTCCCACTAGCCCAGGTTGCTCAAAGCCTCATCCAGCCTGGCCTTGAACCCCTCCAGGGATGGGGCATCCACAGCTTCTCTGGGCAACCTGGGCCATTGCCTCACCACCCTCACAATAAAAAATTTCTTCCTAATATCTAATCTAAATCTGCCCTCTTTCAGTTTTAAGTCATTATCCTTCATCCTGTCACTACAGGAAAAAAAACCCAAACACAAAAAAACGGTTGCACTCTTCTCTTTATCTTAGGATGTGCCACGGCTTGTGTCTTAGTGCAGAACTGAGTTGTTTCCTTTGAATTTACTGCTTCATTCCCATTGTACCTTGTTGGTAGATACTGGAGCGAGGACAAAACTGTGTTTTTCCCAAAGGTGAGGAGGGCAGGAGGGGTGCGGTGTAAGTGGAGATGAAATAATTCAAGGTTTTTGACTTCATGTGATCAAAGATAAACTCATGAGCAAAATCCACAAATGCGTCCAGGTTAGACTCCTGGGCAGGTGATGTTGGACAGTGTCACCTAATACCTTAACTCCAGTACTGAAGATAGTTTGGACCCCAGCAAAATTTAAAGCAATATTAGATCCCAGCAGAATTCCTCTTGACTGAAACAGCCTTTGCAGGATGCTCCAATAGCCAGGGGTTGCTGGCTTATAAAACTGCATTTAGCTTCTGTCCTATGATACGAAAGGCAATAAGGAGAGAGAGTAGTTCTCTTTTAGCAGGTTTATGCTGTCCTATTTGGGAGGAGCTTCAGAAGCTCTTAATAAGTCATATCTTCATATTTTACATTTTTAAAAGCAGTAACAGGACAAATAATCTCTTCATGTCCATAGTGATCATTTAAAAAGGGATTACACAAGTGTTTGGGAAATAACTAAAAGGTTCTCCTATAAAGTGAAAGAAACATTAGTATGTTTGCTACATAGGACTGGTGGGAAAAAGGATGTACTCGCCTCCGGTGTGACAGTCTTGGAATGGGTTGTCACAATAATACTGTAAAGTAAATCCAGTAGGT
This sequence comes from Syrrhaptes paradoxus, assembly GCA_013400615.1. NCBI lineage: Eukaryota > Metazoa > Chordata > Aves > Pterocliformes > Pteroclidae > Syrrhaptes > Syrrhaptes paradoxus. Next base: position 48,252 of record VZTO01023327.1, on the reverse strand, counting down.
TAGGCCTAGTGCCCTTTTTTATAGTGTGGCAGCTGAAATACTTTCTTTTCAAATGCACCTGGAGGAAAAGATGTATTTATTCTGACGTGATCCAAGAGCTACGGGGCTGTAACAAGATGTGGGCTACCTGGATTGCATTCCCTCCTCTGCATGAGTAGTCAAGTTTCTGTGTAATTTAAAGGCAAGTGACAAAAGGATAATGAGCTCGGGAGGAAGGTAAAGGTTTCTTGCCCTTGCCACAAACCCAATCATTTTCTCCAGATCCTTTCTGCATGCTTGAGTCTGTCTGCCTTGCAAAGAAATCAGAGGCATCTCAGTGATCTGAACTTAAATAAGGTCTTGGAGCTGCAAAGCTCAATAACAGTACTTGAAGCTTCTTTTTTTTCTTCTCCCTCCCCACCCCCCATGTTAACGTCTATGTATTCTCATTTGGGAAAGATTATGATCTCCATTTTTTTATAATAATTGTGGTATCTCACTGAAAAAATGAATTCATAATATATGGGGTTTTCTGTATCTTGTTTTGAAAATTGTTTTGCAGTAGTAAAGACGCAATGAAAACCTAATTCATTAATCTTAAAAGTAATAGCATCTTTGATTGTTTTTAATAGGATTTCTACATTCATTGTTTAACTTCTCAGAGAGTAAAAAATAATATCAAAAATTCTTGTTAGTTGTTGTTTTTGTTACATAAAAGATTCCTCCAAAACACCGTATCAATTTGGATAAGCAACCAGATCTGCCCTTTGGATTTTCTTCTTGCTGTCAATTCGCTTCTCAGTCTAGTAAAACATACCGCTATGTTTTGTTAGCAATTGCAAATCACAAGAATTGCAGAACATGTTAAAGCAGTATAGTAATCCAGTATCTGCACATGTGTTCTCGCTCCTGTGCTGTCTCACACACATTTACTGGGTGTTCTGGAATGAAAGAAATCCAGGGAGGAACTCCTCAAATGCTGCTTTGCAATGTAAGACCCTTCACATATCCAGTTTAATAAGGTTTTGCATAACGGAATACATGTGGCATTCATCTCTGTACTTTGTGAGTGTCATATATTTCATAGTTTCTCCCAAATTTTCATCTAATCATGTATTTATCTTTGCTTTCTTTTTAAATTAAGAGAACTGGTAGAGGCCCAAGCTTCCTCTTTGTTCATGGAGAAATTAAATGTGCTGATATTAAGTGACTACTTTAAAGAGAAAAATTATCAAACCGCTCAGTTCTTGTGGTTTTCTGCTCACAAGGTTAATTGCCAGGAAAACAGAAGACCCTTTTTTACTCAGCCTTGCTTTCAGGGAAACATGAAACTGAGAACAGGTACCCCGGTGAGCAAGGAGCTCTCAGGAGCAAGGGGAGATTTGCGATTATCTCCTACAGAGAAGTGTGGGTTGCTAATGTTACATGGAAGCAGAGAGGTTTTTTGACAGCTTGGTGATGGAGTTGTTATGTCTGAGGGCCTGTGCACAGTGAAGTAAGAAGGAAATTTGAAGTCTATGGGAAGAAATGATGTCAGGAGGGCTAACCCCACGAACTACATGGGAGTTACTGCACTTGAAAGGAGAATTTGCTGTTTCTGGATGGTGCCCAAGGAACCTTCCAGTTTCTCTGTCTGCTTGTTTCTGGAGATCTCATCGTTTGTGTTCTAACTGAGACTCCCTTTCCAGCAGTCACCTCAATCTCTTTCCTTATGCATGCTTTGAAGCTTTGAGCCCAATCATAGTCTGAAATGTACAGAATGCAACTGGCAGAACCATGTGGTCTTCCCCACCTCCCACCTTCCTC
>VZTO01023327.1:29370-46441 GCA_013400615.1 Syrrhaptes paradoxus | reverse complement strand
AAAAAAAAAAAAAAAATCCGGTCACTGGTAAGTTTATTAAAAAGAAAGGGCAACTGGATCCTAAGTGCCTGAGACCTCTTTTCCCAAATGTAAGAAAGGGTTCAGAAAACACTGCTCGGAAAGTACCTTCAAGATTCAGAATGATGGCGTGACTCTGTGATTGTTCCAGAGCACTACAGCAACTCTAATAAAGAAAGAAATGATCCTTCTTTGAAAAAAAATCACCTTTAGGTCACTAATCCCCGTGCTATAGCCCACCCATGACAAAAAGCAGGTTTGTAACGCTCATTGTGACCTGCTGAGTCTCACACAGCGTATTAAATGTACATTGAAAGTGTGACACAGTGGAAGTAATGCTTGACAGCTATGAATTCAGTCTCTTCCACTCTCTTTTGTTTACCCTTGGAAACAGAAAGCAATTACTTGTGTTCCTAGCAAAATCTCCAAACAGTTTTTAACAAATGGCAGTATCAGCCGGTACCACTAATTTTTCTCTAGAGGCTTGGAAAACTCTGCAATTCTATATTCATTTACTAATTCGTTTGGCAAACTAAAACACTCTCATTGTTTCCAGAAATTGAGCTGCATCAACTCAAAACTTCCTTTCCTTTATAACTGATCTGCTTTTTCTCCTTATGTAGTCATTTAGGCTGGCTTTTTTATCTTTGCTGTAATACTTTCATAGCATCTGAACGTTCTCATGGCTTGTTTCTCTCATCAGCCACGGATTTTCCCTGAATTTTGTCTGGTTCCCAAGTTATTTAATCCATGAATATAACTTCTTACTAGAGAAACTCTGCTTTTTTTTAAATTGCTTTTGGTTTGCACACCTGTTGCCTTGTATCATGTTCAAGCATCAGAACGTGTGCCAATTTGTTCTTTCTTCTTATGTGATGCTACTAATTCCTTCCAATCATTATTTCATTCTTAAAATATTTTAAAACTAGGAAATACCTAAGATTTCTTCCACATGTTTGGTGTTTTTTTAACAGTATCTGTGTGAACAGAACGATTCACACAGTGACACTTGCTAGCTTGTGCTGTTGGAGTATCTAATGGCTCACCATCATGCAAGAAGTCTGACAGAAGCGAACCCCCAAACCCCAGCCCAGTTTGTCAGCCTCATCCCTTCTTTCAGTAGCACAGGCTGGAGAAACTGTAAGAGGAGAACAGAAACGGCGAGAAACATGACTGTTTTATACCACTCCCCTTGTACGTTTTTACATTCCTTTCTTTCTCACCTTTGCCAAGTACGGTCTCCAAGCCCATGATTGTGTTTGGAAAAGCAGAAAGAGATCATGCTGAAGTGATTTGGGTCTGCCAGGAAAGAGAATTAAGAATAAGGCCAATGATTATCCAGTATTTACTTCTGCCTGTGTCGCACAACTTTACATCCATAAAAAGCAGAGGAAAGTGTGACCTGATCTGTTTTAATTAGGCAGAACTAGTTGGATCTTTACTTCTATTACTTGCTTTCCTTTTTATTAAACTTTTTTTGTGAGAGATCTTTATTGCTTAGTGAGGACATTGTGGCTGTTATTAATTTTGGTGATTCAAATATAGATTCTGCGATTTGTTTTTCTGTATTGCAAAATGTCAAAAGACCCGATCCATTTCTAACCCATCAGCAATTAGGTGGTAACCCTAAAGAGGCATGATTTCCCCTTCTGCCAACAACTGCATGCGTGTTTTGCTTGCCTCACCTGAGCAGTGGGACTGTTTATAGTAGAAATTTTGAGCACGTATGTAAGCATTTGCAGGATCAGGGTCACATTCAGTGCATGGTAAAGGAGATCGTGCAGAACACAGATTCCGTTTCATTACGCTCCCAGGTACTGTTAGGAGCAAGCCAGGAGAAAGGTGTTTCTGAATGCCCTGAGGCAACTCTTGTACATTGTGAAAATCCTTATTATGCTGACAGAGCTACCCTGGGGTTGTGTATGTACTGAATTACAGGAACTTGCCACATTTCTGCAAATCACAAAGGTGCTTTCTGATTGCATCAGTTTCCCTGCATTTCTGCTTTCCTCTTTGGAGACAGCACACTGAAGAGGTTGCATTTGTGCATTATATTCCATGTAAGCTGTAATGGGTTTCTTCCATGCCTGTAAGAATTTTTTACAGAATTGCATGTACAGCATTTACGTTAATGATAGCTTATGTTAATGATAGCTATAAAGTTGTTTTTCTTCATGGAATTAGACATATCCGTAATACATTTGCCAGTTCAAATATGCTGAGACAATAACACAAATTCTGCTCGCATTACTCAGAGCAGTAACTCCCAAATAATTAGTTTATCGTAATAGGTGATAGATCTGTGATGTGTCTCAGTCATAAACCATGTAATGTATGGTATGGACATAAAACACTGCTGCTGCTTGAGAAATGCAAAACCAGAAATCAAATTGCTCAAGTTCGATAAGGAGCCAGCTGCAAATTGACCTGTTTTCGTATCCTGTTGTGGAGCTTTTCTTCTATTCCTAGAGTAAGGAAAATCTAATTCTTTTCTTAAAATTTTCACTGTGCATGCTAGAAGAACCCCCTCCAGTGCATCCCCACCATTTGACGTTGCACAGTTCAGTCAAAAAAGGATTGGCAAAATCACACCTCTTTTGTATATAATTGTACTTATCCCACTGTTTTTGTCACTCTCTCTAGAGCATCAAAAACTACATGACTCGTTAGCTGTGTTGTTCTGCCAGCAGGTTTCTCTCAGACCTTGCTTAAGTGGATTTCCTACTTTTTCACTTCAAATTGCTTATTTGTTACTAATAAGCAGTTATTTATATGCATCCTTGTTCTGCTTCCCTCTCTTTACAAAAAGGAGTATCAATGCTTACCAGCAGGAATGTGGGTGGGGTTTTCCCCCCAATTTTACCTTTTGGCTGACTTTCTTCTATGCTGGCATAAAAAACTTCCCAGGGTGTAGTTCAGCCTGTAAAGTGTTGTACATAGTGCTCACAGTGTTTAGTGAATGTTACATGCGTAGGAAATATACTGTTGGAAAATAAATCATCCTGAATTGAGTCCAAAAGCATTCAGCAAGTGTGTGTGTGTTTGTGCTTGGTTCTCGCCTATGTGAATTTAGTTTTTGTATCCACACATGGGTGCTCAATTACCATAGAAACGGCAATTTTCATACATATACTGAAATCAGTTCAGTACATGATATTACAGCAATTTACATCAGTGTTCAGTTACATTTTCTTCCTGAAGAATTCCTAAAACAAATAAATATATCCTTAAGCAAATCTCTACAATCGGTGCAATAATGAAAAAGGAAAGAGATTGCTTGAAGCACTATGTGTCATGCAGTAATTTCCAAAGGGTTAACCCTATTAACAGAGAAAATAGTGCTGCCAGCTTTACTTTAACTAGTTAAGTTTTATTGAGTGCTACTGTCCCTAGCTGCTGCCCTTAACTTTGTATGATTACAAAACCATCTACAATTTTTTTGAAACTGGTTTTATAGTTCACTCTTATAGGTGAACAGCTAGTAAAAAAAAAAAAAAATCCTTAAATAACAATGCTTAAAATGCAAAATGTGGAAAAAAGATCATAAATATACAATGTATTTGTTTTGCTTAAATCTGTGGTAATGACCTCACTGGATTCTCCAAAATGCAAAATAATCTGTATCTGTGATACTACCCTGAGTGTTATGAAAGTCAGTGGAATAACATCAGTCTCAGTGAAATCCCACTGGGAAGGAAATTCTTCTAGTTGAAACCGTTCTATAGCCAGTGATAAATTGGACGGAGGGATGGGGAGTCCCCAAAAGTAGGCATTCTCACTGCTGTTCCTGCGTGTTCGGGCAGAACTATTCATAAGGCAACAATAAGATAAACAATGTGTGAGAAAACATTTTGGAATTTCAGTTTTATGCTATTGTCGGATAAAACCTTTGTCAAAGCAAGCGTTCCATGTTCCTACTGCACAGCTTGCTGTATCACAGCTTTTTTGGAATCACATTTCTTGTGTTAGGCAAATCACAGGGCTCCAGGAGCCCAAGTGGTGACTAATGGCTCTTTACAAGGTACAGAAATTATCCAAAGAGAATTTGTAGCAGAAGATGTTTGGGGTCCCTTCACTTCCAGTTAAAAATAACCCTACCTAGAATTGGTTTTGTGCTATACTAGTCCAGCTCAGAGAGTCGGCATAATCTATTAGAACAATGTAAACTGGCTAAACAGAAGAAAAAACAGAGACAGGCTCTGCAGTGCAAAACCTTATGAGTGAGTTACACTGGGGTATCTTGGCAGTTTTCAGATGTGGGTATGCATCTTAACAGTCTTGGAGCAGTCTAAATTAAATTAAGGTCATTTAAACTTTGACTACAAGTGACCTCACGAGGAGTTTAACTAATCCGTTTTACCATTCCCAGCTGCAGCTAACTCAGATTGAATTTTCTGGTGTACCCCTAAGCAGACAGCTCTCTCTGCAGGATATATTAGAATTCTGTGGAAACCGTTGTCAACAAACAGGTGAAAAGAAGTCTTGTAGTTTGGAAATCATAGGAGTTACACATGCAAACCTTCAGCAACTATATGTTAAGTGATATAGGAGTCTCCACTGACAGTATATCGCTTGTTACTATGAGTTAGATCCAACCTTGCACACTTAAACATTTTTACCCCCCAAAATTTTACCCAAGGGACACTTTTTCTGAGTATTGTGCTGTACATCAGAAACAGCAGTCTTGGATCAAGGCTCCAAAGCCTGATCAGCACAATACCTTCCATGGGAGAGTTAATACATCCACAGAATTTGTCATAAAATATGAAAAATAACCAAGTTTCCTGTTTCATGCCACCAAGCATATCCAAGTTACTGTATCCATGGAATTAGAGCTGGCAACCATGGGATATCTGCTTGGTGTATTTGAAATGAGCCATCCAAGAACAGAACTAAGGATTTGATATTTATTGTTAACAATTGTGAGAGGTCTGTCTTAACCCAGAGATTAGTCTGATTCACTGTAAACCAAGAAATTGAGATTCATGTTTTCAGCAGTATGGTTAAAACTAGAAAAGAGAGCAATAGGGCAATGGAGCTGGTTGTGAGCAAAGCTGTTTTGGAAGAGACCTCCTAGGTTTTCGGCTCCAGGTTTCTGCCATAACAGGCAATTGCATTTTCAAGTCACATCTATACAGCTGCCAAGTCAATCCTTACCCAGTGGCAGTCTGTATATTAAGCAAACACAGGCCTCTTTGATTTTCAGTAAGCAACTTGTGTGGTTTGCCTATATACAGACCATGATTTTTACAGATGAGTTTGAGCATCCAAATAATAATTTTAATAACTGTTTTTAATCTATGCATTCTGCTAGCAAAATCAAAATATATTTTGGGGCAAGGGTGCATTCAGTTAATCAGTGTTTGTGGTTTACATTGTTTAACTCAGTCACAGGACACCTAGTGAACCATACAGCATTTCTTCTTTCTTCCTTGATTGTTGTAAACCTAATATTTTGCTTCTATGTAGAATAGGTGTCTATTTTTATCATTAATAATGGCTATCATATTTGGATTTTGCCTCTGATAACTAACTCTATTAATAAAAGTTCACAGAGAGAAATGCAAACAGAAAGTGAAATATAGCTGAATGCTGTGCTATTGGCTTTTACAGTTTTATCACCATCTGGAAATCTATTAATGGTCTCAAACCTGAGTGTGAAAGAAGAAACAGATTTTTTTTCTAGCTTTTTTATTGCATAAAAAGTTAAAAATGCAATGCATTACAAATTCAGAAGACTGATCCAAAATGTATTAAACAAAAATATATTTTTTAATCTCTTGAAAATTAGGTGTTTCATCTGTGATTTGAAGGCATAGAGCTTTGGCAATATTAATAAATGCATTCATGGACATTTATATTGTTTGCTGTAGAGATAATATTAGAAGTAATTTCCTGTAGTGATAGAGAGCTTGTATCTTAATATCTCTTTTCCCAAAACCAAAAGAGGGATACAGCTTCAATGTACTTATACCTTTCTACAAGTCAGAAAATAAAAGGCTTAGACATTCCTTCTTAATTCTTATATTTCACACAATTCTACTGCATAAAATACAGTTTATGTTTTTAATTTATGGCAATCATAGTAGTGGAAGTTTAGACCACACGTGCCATTACTATGTCCAAAATTCTGAGGTTTTATGGTAGCAGGAGTTACTGGTCTTACAGCATGGATGAAAGAACCTGTGGAATAAAGAGCATATACATGTCCATACACACAAGCACTCACCTACCAGCAAATTATTTAAGAATTAAGAATAGATTTTACCAAATACATACAGTTGAAGTCTATTCCCAGGGAAGAGATGTTTGCAGATCAAATAACTCAAGACTTCTGTAGGTTGATACTGAAACTGCTGACAGTCAGTTGAGGAAATGTCAGTTTCTCAGGGGGTTTTCCTCTTCTTTTTCCTGTGTTGCATGTGGAGATAGTTTCTATTTCACAGCATTTATAAAACCCATCACTGAGGAATGGAGAAAACAAAAGAAATAAAATTCTCTGTAAGCCGTGGCAATTGTTTTAACAACTGCAGAATGATGATGCTACAGTGGCTTGTGCCATTCCAAAGGCTTCATCCATAGCTCACCAGAGAAAGGACCATTTCCACAGACCTACATGGATTTCACTTCAGGCTTTTTCTGGACTAGACTAATCAACCATTCCTTAGTCAAAATATGTTTCTCATGCACTGCAAAACAGCATGTCTTTAGTTGCACACTAAGTAAAAATTAGAATTATTTTTTTCCAGAACTGCGTTTGTGAAGCTACGCTACCTTAAGTTGTCGATACACCTGCCTCGCACAAGGATATTTACACAAAATTCCAACTCCTCTGCTGTCTGTGGCACAAACACAACTATTTATTGTGAACTCTAAGGAAAACGACAAGTAGGAGATGTCTGCTCTATCCTGTGAGCACTTCTAAAAGAAAAGGAAGTNCAGACCTACATGGATTTCACTTCAGGCTTTTTCTGGACTAGACTAATCAACCATTCCTTAGTCAAAATATGTTTCTCATGCACTGCAAAACAGCATGTCTTTAGTTGCACACTAAGTAAAAATTAGAAGTAAATTATTTTTTTCCAGAACTGCATTTGTGAAGCTACCTGAAGTTGTCGATACACCTGCCTCTGCTCGCACAAGGATATTTACACAAAATTTCAACTCCTCTGCTGTCTGTGGCACAAACACAACTATTTATTGTGAACTCTAAGGAAACGACAAATAGGAGATATCTGCTCTATCCTGTGAGCACTTCTAAAAGAAAAGGAAGTGGCTGCTCTATAGAAACACATACAGATTTCCAACAACGTATGCTTTGAATGCCCTGCCCATTACTTTTTCTGCACAGGATAGGTATTTGCTTTTCTTTGTAACATGCAACACCGCAAAACTCATTAGGTAGCATAAAAGTATTACTGTTCAGTGTATAAAAAGATCTGTCCCTGGTGGAGCTAGGCTTAATGACACTGTCAGTAGTACAGAGCTGGCAATGAGGTATCTGCGTGGGTAATTCATCCCAAATGGGAAAGCAAGCAGACATGAGGTTTTCATTTCAATTACTGCCTATCTGTGGTGGAGGAAATGCTAACCCACCTGGGAGAGCAACTTGATTTTATTGCAGGACTGTGTCTGTCTAAAGTCCTCTCACAGGAGCTGGCCAGTGTGTATAAATGAGGCTTGTACAATGCTGCTCTCTTTGAAAGAGGATGAAGGAATGAGCAATTAATGAGAATAGATAAGAACAGATCTGTGCTGAGGTTAGAGGGCAAGACAACAGACCATGGTGGTGAATCTCAGATTTGTTTTTATAGTAAAGGAAAGCTTGCTTTCAGTGATCTTCCTGAAAGAGAATTTAAGTTTCCTCCTTCCTCACAGTCTTTGATTACTTGTGGAGATGTCTCTAAAGGCTTGCGTGTAATTGAAAAGACAGCCTGATGTGAGTCGTTAAATGTGCTTGACAGGAATTTGGAGAGGGGGACAGCACTGTTTGGAAGAGAGAATCAGTGGGGCTTCGTCCATGTGCATGGGACGATGCTGGGGTTGTAGTTAATTAATCCAAGCAGCGATATGTATAATATTACCAAAACAGAACACTATGAAGGGTTCTGAGAAAATTCTTTATTATGTTTTCAGTTTGGAAAAGCAGGGGATGGTATGTTTTAATAACTTCTGGCCATCATCCAGGCCCAGCTGAAATCCTGTTTAATATATGGAGCTATTGCTAATTTTCAGAATGCTCATGAATTCCCAGAAGTGATAGAAACCCCTTACCTGCAAAATCTAAGCTCATTGTTATTACTTACACTGTAATAGTGCCTCAAGGCTCTAATTTGCATGGCATGCTCTTATGCAGCATTTCAGCTGGAGCTTATTGCCTTTTATAGAATCCGAGAGGTCACATTTTATGCTTTTTAATTACTAATTGAACTTAATCAGCAATTTTTTAGTATTCTAGTGTTTGGAACACACTGCTGCCTACAGATTTTACATTTCTGCATGATATGAAGTTATACTAAATTTCATTCTGGCCAACTTTTGTAGTATAATTTGATTAATGCATTTTTTTTTCTTCATTACATTTTGGTTCCTAAGCAACACTTATTTTCTGCTAAATTAGTTGTCCTTTTACTTGGTGCTCTATGACACTAAATGTACAGTAGTTCTACTTAATACCGTAAGTCATTTGTAGTGTTGTATGGGGCTTTTTGTTTTTTTAAGAAGCATTCCAGACTTGGATCTGAATCATTCTAAAAATGGTTAAATGGCACTTAAATGTATAACTGCTGTACTAATTTTGGAGAATTGGTGATTTCATCCTATATCCTAGCAAAAAAGTGGCTGCATGAAAAAAGGCACGTGTGACCATTATTCATAACAGGCAAAGGACCTAGCAACATGAGGCAAGATAAAAGAGTAGTTTTGGAAATTGCTTTTCTGTCCACCGTGACACTCATGCCAAAGGTGGCTATAAAATCAAAAATATGAACAGGTTCAATATAAAACTATATAATTTCCATTTCAATTATTGATTGTGACACAACTTCTAACTCAGGAAATCCCGAAACTGCTGGTTGCTGGAAGAAACCAATGTCTTTGACAAAAGGCATTTGTTACCCGCTCTAGGTAGATAAGGAATAAGCCAGATCAGGCTTCGTGGCTTTTGCCAATGTGTACTGAAGGAATGCAGTTACTGTTTTTCTGATTAGTTCTGCTCTTGAGTTTAGTCCTGTTGTTTGGTGCGTGAATAGTTCCAACTCCTGAAATACATAGATGAGGTTTATGATATTTTTCTTAAAACTTTTCTATAGTAATGACATTCTAGCAGGTAATAATTCTAAAGTAGAAACCACCTGAACTAAGCAGCCTGGTCAAAGGTGAAGGAGTGAGGTGTTAGGTGTTTTAGGGGAGAGGGGAGGAAATGGCTTGTTTGGAAGTTTGTTTTTTGCTCTTGGGTGTTTTGTTGGGGTTTTTTTGTGTTCTTTTGGGAACACAAAGTGGAAGTGGTAAAGGCATAGGAGAAATAGAACTTAAACATTTTCATCTTTTGCTCTAAGCCCACTTGTTCAATAAGCAATCTGTAACAGATGTCCAAGAGTTTTCTATTTATAAATTTATTTATAAACTTTACTCGAATAGTAGAATTCAGATGAGCAAGCCTGTCATCCTGCATCATTTATGAAACTTTCAGAGTGATACCTGTGAAATACTGTTTCCCTGCTCTACTTGTGCTAAAAACTTGCAGCCATTGACTTGTCGCATTCTGGCCACAATTTGCCTTCCTGGGCTGCAGTAACACAAACCAAATTGCATTCCTTCTCGTTAGCAAACATACTAGGAACTATTATAATTCCACTTGTGCACACCCCTCCTGTAACTTTTTTGATTGTTTGTTAATTTTGACTTGAATGTGAAAGAGGGAAAGAATGTAGTCAGTTGTGTTGATTAATATGGGCAGCCAGGGACGGGAGGGATGGAAAGTGGGCAGAGCAGTTCCCGTGGCAGCAGCGGATGGGACAAGCCACACGCTGGTGTGTCAGTCAGCATGCTCGTAATTCCCAGCTCAGCACCAGAAATGCCATCTCCTGTCCAGTGGGTATATCAAAGACTGTCTAGACGAAGCTGGAGAAGGAAAGAAGAATGGTCTGAGAAACAAATGACACAGAGTTATATTAGCATGTGCAAATAAAATTATTTGTCAGTTTGACATGCAGCAGTCTGCCTAGTATAGAACAGCAGCAGAAGAAAACACGCTGCCGTATTGTGCTCTTAGAGCTTCAGAAACCGGAGGGAATATAGGCTCATCACAGTTTCTGGCCATTTCAGAAAAGGGAAATTTGCAGAGGCTCTGAAGCCAATATCTTCTTTAACTGGAGTTCCAATACTTGCGTAGCCTGGAAATTTTATAGATTCCTAACAGGCCAGCAACCGCTAAAACATTTTGGGGCAGGACAAAACTATAAATATCAAAGTAGATATGGGTTGTGCCAGAATATTTGTTGCCATTTTTAAACACATCTGAAAGGATGAAACCAATATTGGATGTATTTCCAAAAGAACAATGGAGAACTGCCAACAGAAGTGTAACATTAGACTGTGGAAATGAAGAACAAAGACTGCAATAGACATGTCTGTGATAAATCTTTCCCATTGCCCTCTAGGTGAGTAAAGGACAGTAACTATAGGAAGCACTTATAAGTGTATGCAAACATATTTGGATGTGCTTGCTATAATTACATTGTAACCTCCCTTTTGGTCAGGCACAGCTGGTTGAACTATGGGACCTTCTGAAAATTTATTTAGATTTGTTTTAATTGCCAATCATAAAGTATAATTTAAAACTTATTACCACAGTAATCTCTGACATTACAATGTGTAAAGTTCTATGTGCATGACCTGAAGCTTATATTTTTGTACAGTAGTGAGTCATCTAAATGCCATTTCTAGTATTTAACAAGTATTTAAAACATCCTGAGCCTTACAAGCACTTCATTAGCATTCTTTCTTCTGAAGACCATGCACCATTCCAAGTTAAAAGCAACCCTTACCCTTAAAGCTCACGTTAGAAAGGGACAGCTTTGTTGCAGCTGTGCACTGTAACCTTGAAATCAAATACTTCATGAGGCTGAAAGCAATACTTGGAATTATATTTTGCTAGAGTTGTACCCTTTTGACCAGTTTGTATTTTCAGCTTTACTGTTGTCTGGAAAAAAAAAAAAAAAAGTACTCTTGTGAATGACAGGCAGTGGGTGAAACATTTGCAGCAGGTTGTGGCATTATCCCTCATAAACTAGAAATGTTTTTTTCTTTACAAAGAGAAATATTTCTCTTCTGCTGTAAAACTTTAGTTATACTGAAAAGATCCATGCTGTTTAAATTTTCTAGATTTATGTTGCATTATAAGGTCGTGCCCTGCCCCAGTTCTCTTGCTTTGGCCTTTTTAACTGCACTAATATTAAGACAAGTTTTAAACAAGACAGGGTCCTTGTGTATAAAAACCTGTGATCTATGAACAAATGAGACTTTTGTAGTATTTGTGGCAAGGAAACTGTATATTAGATTATAGCTGCTCTCGGAAAAAAAAAAATCAAAGGAGATTTGTATCTACATTTGTATGAGGTTAAGGGTGGCATTGCAGCAGAAACCCACCAGCTTGCATTCGTTGTGAGCCAAAGAGTCTGTCTGTGCAAGGACATTTCCCGTGGACTTACACATGTTGATGGCAGTATCAGAGACGGGGGTTCACAGCCAGGGACAGGCATGGCTGTGACAAGCCACCAGACTGGGCTTGTAAAGTTGGTTCACTTTTCAGTCCTGAGAATTTCCCAGGATAGTAATCAGAAAAATGCGTGAGGGAGCTGCCCCTGCAAAATAAAATCTTTTGTCCTTGGGGCAGCAAAAATTCTATTTTGCTGTTACAGTGGAGAAGCCCGAGCTGTGAATGGATGGTGTAAATACAGAAATGCAGCAAATGCAGCTCCTTTGCAGTCTGGGCTTTGTAACTGGTAAGTAAATCTACCACGTGGTGGCATAGCCACTTCAGGCTGAGAGGGGTTACACCACCTCTAATGACACTGAGAACCATGTGATCCTTCTTTCAGTAAGGGCTTTCCCTGCCATCTGCTACTAAATGGCCCCCTTTTCCTAAGGAAGCACACTAGGCTACATATCATCCGTTTCTGGAAGCAGTTGTTTCAGTAGGACTATACAAATGCAAAGACTTGGTTCTGTTTCATTAGGGATAATGAGCCTCATACAACTGGGGAATAGGAGGGTCCTCCAGAAAGGCAACTGGCAGCTCTGAAATTTGGTTGTTTGAGTCATTACATGCCATGAGAGGTATATCTAAGGTCAAAACCAAAGTTCCAGAGTGACTTTGTTGGCATCAGTTGAGTAACTGCACATTTATATCACTGCAGGCAGCTGAGATCAGAATCTGGCCTTCTGCCTATGAAGTACGGCGGGGACTTGAGGAAAATCAGTGTTAAATATAGAATAAGTTAACAGCAACGTTCTGGTTATGTCATCATAAACCAGGGAGTAAGCCACGGGTGGAATCCGATAATTCACAAGTAGCACATCTGTAAATTAACGAGCAGGGTCCACCAATGAAGGCGAAGGGAATGATGTAAGTGCCGTGACTCACCAGGTTTTTATTCATGTTAACAGCACGCTGTTTCCAGTGATGAGCGCCTGGCAAACGCACAGCATCCACCTGGGAAACAGAATGCAGCCGAGTCCTGCTTCTTCCCTTCCCAATAGGAAGGTACGCGGAGGTCAGCGGCGTGCAAAAATTAACTGGGGTAAGAGGAAATGCCTAATTACATATCCTGCTCATGGAAATATGAATATTGACTGCGTGTGTAGGCCAAGCCTGCTTTGCTCTTACTATAGTTGTAGCTATTAAGCTAAAAATAACAGTTCAAAAAGCTGTTCTTGAGGCAGCCCAAGTGTTCTGGCCCCAGGCCTAACCAGGGAGAGCGCTGGAATGCACATCCGGAATCGCAGCCTCTCTTGTAGGAACTGACAGCTTTGACTGGAAGGTAACAAGAACCACGTAGTCTCCGAGCAGTAAGCATCACCCTTCTGAGATTGAACTAAGTGTTGGAAGAACAATTATAACGTTATCCTAGGAATGTTAGCGCTTGAATTTATTTTTACCTACAAACTCTCCTCCCAAGACCTTCTTTACTGTTATTATTCCTGCTTCTCTCGAACTCATAGGCAGATTCCCTCTCAGGACGTGTGCTGGCACAAGGAATGAGAGATTGCGTCTTCCAGCCTTGACATGCTGCTCACGCTGGAGCAGGGTGCCAGCCTCCTCCTGCACCGGAGGAGTGTCTTGTTTCTGCACCAGCTGGCAGGCAGGGCTAGAGAAAGAAAATACAACACGTGTTTTTTCCTTTTTGGAAAACATTTTTATCTGCATCCTCCAAGGTGTGTCTCCTTTTAAAACAGCTTTAAAAAAACCAAAACAACTCACACAAAAAACCCCAACCAAACCAAAACCAAACCAAAACAAAACAAATTAACAAAAAAACAAAAAAAATCTATCGATTCCCTGTTCCCTGAACCTGACCCAGCCCAGCACAAGTGGCTTGGTGGCATGGAGGGAATAGGAGCAGAGCTGTGACTCAGAGACATCCCTCTGAGTCACCTCTCCCAGGGGCCATTCCACAGAGCCAAGGCTTCGGACAGAAACTCCTTCAACCACACTAATTCTTTGCTGTCCGTGCTAATGCTGACTCTTTCCCCTCTGTCATGATTGTCTTTGAAGGAACAGTCTCATTTAATTTTTCAGCTGCACTTAACTTTATAAAGCTGCTTTCTCATTGGGCTTATATTTGTGTGTCAGATATGGATGTCTCAGAAACAGGAAGGTTAGATGTCAGCCTGACCTGAAACAACTAGAAAAGGGCACGTTTACCAGCCCTGCGTTGACTGAAGATAACTGCAGATGAGCCTTCCACTAAAGTCATCCTCTCTGCGCATGTTTAATTGAGTTAATTTTATGGTCTTGATACACACAGAGACTGCACAACACATACTAAAAATATATAATTTCATAGTGGTATAATAAATTCAATTTTAACTACTGTGTATTTGAATTAATGTATTCACTGCACTCGAGTTTAAATACCTCTGAAGGTTCTCTGTTTTCTTTCCCTAAGGGAAAACACTTCCTCCAGCTTTCACAGCTCTTCTGTTCCTTTCACTGAGCATCCTGAATGGGCTGTATAATCCACGCTTGCAGCTCCTGAGTGTCTACAAATATTTCCTTAAGTGGATTATTAATAGCACGTTATCTTCCAAGGCCTCCTTACTTGAAGGTCAGCAGAGTATTTTGCTGACATAAGCCTACTTTTGTTTTTAGAAAAGTGGAAAAGAAATGGAATTTTTGTCAGGCCCATAAAGAAAGAAGTCCAAGTTTACAGATGCCTCTCAGAGGTTGTCCTCAAATGTTTTCATCTGCAGTGGGGCGGTGACTGACAGGGTTGGGTATGGCTAACTGAAGGCTATGGGATGCTGCCGTCTGCTAATAGCTGTGCTCTTTAGGGAGATAAACTCTGTTGCATCTGTGTAATGATATATTTTTTTTCTACTATTCAAAAGATCTTAATTCCAAACTCTCTTTTAGATTATTCTGTAGTTCTTCTCACTGATGTTTGTCACTTACTCAGGAATGATGCCCTTTAGCCAGCCTCCTGCCAACCTGAATATTTTGGATGTGTTGGAAATATTTTGATTATATAAGAAAAATAATGTATGGCTAGTTACAGAAAATTATATGTGGTTATCATAATGCATGGATTATATCATAAGTATACTGTGGTAGCTGGTGTTTGATATTTTTTTAAACCAAGCAAAAAAAACCAATTAATTAAGAATATATTTAACCATGAAAAATGCGAATACATTTAATCAGATATTTAGTGTGATGCTCTAATGTGTGTCTGGGTCCACAGTGCTATAACAGCTTACATTAAGAGGACATCGTATTTTCTTTGCCATGTTGCAGTAGATGGGTTAAATGTAAAGTAGCATTAATCCAATTTGCGTTTTACCATTTATAGTTTTAGGTTTCTATATACATTCTTTTGGTCTTGTAAATGTGGGGGGAAAGCAGGAGTAAAAAAATTGAATAGAGAATTCTTTTAAAGGGAATGTCATTTCAGTATATGAAAATTTAAGGGTTGTTTCAGTTTAAGATTTTGGAGGGTTGGGGTTTTGGGTTTTTTTTTAAAGAACTTGAGTTAACATACTGTAAAGTTCCTCTGATTTCAGATGTTCTCCCTCAGGAGTAGGTTTTACAATGCAGATGTAATTTTATCAATATAACTTTCCACTGTGGAGAAGCTCTTAGGTAGCACATTAAAATCACTAATCCACTTTACTGCCATGTCCTTCCTGCTGCAGCATTGTAAACTGCCGCACAATGCTTAGTTATTTCTGGACAGCTCTTTTTCAGTGGAAATTTTAGAGTGGGAACATTTCTGTTCACATCAGGTTGTGCAAAATCAGTTAGTTTTGACCCAAATTAAATTTCCCTCAAGACAGCATTACTTTATTTTTTTTTCTCTCCAGAACAAGGACACCAAGTGCTGTTATGAGCTGAATGACATTTGTGCAGACACCTAGGCAGGCAAAAACCAGGCACTTGCATTAGGCAATGTTGTTGAAGATAATTACAGTGTGCAAGACAACATCCAACATGCAATACACACGCTATGGGTATCAGTTAAGAAGCTGCTTCTCATGTCTGCTCTATCCATTTAGCGCATGGAAACTTCTTCCAAGTGTCTGCTGGAAGGTGTACCTGGGAGAAAAATACTCACTCTGGGAACCATTATATTGACTGTCATGCAGCTCCTTGTGTGCTGGTAGGATAGTGCTGACATTAGGAACTTTTCATTAGAGAACTACTCCAGCTGATTTTCTTCTTCGTGCATTGCACGAGTGATGCCATGCTGTGCAAGAGGGAAGTTGTGCTCCATGAGAAAAAATGACCCTCCCTGCTCCTTCCCTATCCAAAAATATTCTTGTGTTCTCTAGAAGGCTGTTTGAGGCAGTATTAGAGCTGTGGGGAGCAGAGCAAACTTTTAAAGAGTGTATGGAACTTTCAGTACTACAATCCATCAACTTTTAAAAAATACAGTCAGGAAGGTTCCTGGGGGAGGGATAGCAGCCAGTCTGGCTGTTAGCAGGGACCAGCTGGACCTTCTGAGGGATGCTGGTGCAGAGGTGTAGGAACTGCAAGATTTCATCTGAGTGGCTGGCTAAGAGTTAACGCTTTATAAAATCTAGTTCAAGTAAAAGTTGTTCCTGTCATGATGACTCATGTTAGACAGGTCAAACCTGCACATTTACTTCAGTTTAGTGTAATCATGCATGAATGTAAGTTTCTGCTTGCTTCGGTGTCTTTCAGGACTAGAGTGAAGTTGTATTTTGCAACTGCAGCACATTCATACTTTAACCCAAATTTTAAAGAATGATAGTACTTTGAAAAGACACATTCCTCCTCTTTGCCACAGCCTTACCAGAATTGGAAGGATTGGGCTTTGGGACTGGTTTGTGGCTGAAAACAAATCCGGTACATTAATACCTTCCTGATGTTTGTGGCGATTTCAGCAACACTTAAAACAATATTTCGGGGGGGAGGGCAAAACGACCACCTAGCTTTGGGAAGGAGCCGCGGGACCCGCCGGCGGAAAGCGCTGACCTTACCGGGGGGGGGGGGAGAGAGATGACAGCAGTCGCTGCCCCGCCGGGCTGCCTCGGGGCCGTTCGCCTCCCGCAATGCGCGGAGCGGCGCGGGAGGAACCGGCGGTACCCGGGCGGGGGCTGCTGCCCGGGCGGGGGGCACCCCGCGGTCGGCGGCGGGGGGGGCGGGCGAGGAAAAGGAGGAGGTGCGGAGAGAGGGGAGCAAAGAGAGGCCGGGAGGGGAGGGAAGAAAGAACTTGCCGAGGGGAAGGCGCGGGCAGGAGATGGGTTTGCAGATGGGGCGGGCAGGGGGGACCAGGGGTCCGCCTGCCCCCGGCGGGACCCCCGGCCC